>CM061048.1:71284045-71412212 GCA_030762985.1 Adelphocoris suturalis
TTTGTGGATTTTTACAATTTTTTCAAGTGCTTTTAGCTTATTTTAATGAAATTTAAGTACATTTTTCAGTACAATTTTGTGATTAAATTTTTAAATGTCCTAGTTCATGTTCGATTATTTTTTTTCGAGTAGCATTCTGCTAAAAAAATAGAAATTTGTTAATTTTTAGCGGTTTTTGCCTTTTTTAGTGATTTTTTAAGTACATTTTTTGAAAAATTGACCAATTTATTGTGCTCAAAAAGTGTTGTCCAACGAACTCATCCTTACTTTTTGAAAATGCTTGATTTTTTGGCGAAAGAACAAAGTTTTTATCCCAATTCTATCGAGAGTTATCGTCTGGAATGACACACACACACACACACATATATATAATATATATATATATATATTAATTTGAGTTGTTACAGAAGGTTGGAAAAGATAGGAAACACTTAAATAAACTTAACAAAATTGAGAGAGAATATTTCGCTGTGTCAGCGTCGTCAGCTCTAGTGAAGACTTCTTCACTAGAGCTGACGACGCTGACACAGCGAAATATTCTCTCTCAATTTTGTAAGTTTATTTAAGTGTTTCCTATCTTTTCCAACCTTCTGTAACAACTCAAATTAATATTACACGCGAGTGTTTTCATCTTTCATCAAAACTATATATATATATATATATATATATATATATATATATATATATATATATATTAATTGCTATGCAATTCTTAGGCCGACCCCCAACAATTTTTTATGTAACGTCCCCATTTAAAATATCAGGGTACACGAAGCGCAAGGTCGTGGGTTCGAATCCCAGCCAGGCTTGAAAATGTTTTTTTCTTTCTTTTATCATGAGACGATGAGACGAAGGTCGTGGGTTCGAATCCCAGCCAGCTTGAAATTTTTTTTTACAAAATACAACAAGAATTGCATAGCAAATTATCCCCGTTTTATACACAGTAGAAAAGAGACAAGATCCGGCGAGGCGCGAAGCGCCGAGTATAGATTAGGGGGTCCAGGGGGGCGAAGCCCCCTGGCGGGGTCAAGGGGCGGATCCCTTCGAGGCCCGAAGGGCCGAAGGCCGAGTATATATATATATATATATATATATATATATATATATATATAATATATATACATATAAAAAACCGTTAAAATCCAGGTATCATTTCAGAATGCCTCAAAAACAGATTTCGATGAAGACAATTTTTATTATAAAATTTTTGGAGCCATTGCAATAGCTTTATTTTCTAAGAAAATTCGCTAAAAAAAAAAATAAATAAATAGGTAAATAAAAAAAAATAATAATAATAATTACATAGATCGGTCTTACCAACAACCAACGTGTTATTTTCGTGGCAATAACATTTTTTCAATATCTGCGTTTTGTTTATTGAAATCAATTTCCACGCCTTCATAGCAAGTAGTGATTTAGTTTGTAAAATGATGACTAATCGGGATCGTAAACCACGGCGTTCAAAAATAAAATTCATCACCTCGATAGTGCTGAGTGCTGAGCTAGTCTTTCCAGTAGGTAGTTTAATGATGACTAAACAGACGCCTTTGTCTCCTTGAATCTAAAACGGAACGGAAAGCGAAATAAACCGCCGAGTCTACCCGTAATGATCGTGGAAGTAGATGACGGAGGGGTTTGACTCACTCAACATTCTCCTTACAGCTCGTGGAACAACTAGCTCCGCACGAAATTGAAATTTAGTTATGATTTTCTCAAACCCAAAGAATCAAAAGAAATGGTTCACTACCAATTTTATGTACCTACTCTTTCTGAATGATAATTCACCAATTCAAAAACTCGTAAACGAGTTCCACTATCTGCTTTACAAGCAGATACCATGTTACATGGATATGTCTTTGATTGGGGATTTCATAACCGTTGTCCTCGAGAGTTGTAAACAAATCCTTTAACTTTAAACAAATCCCTGGGCCGCATCCGGACTATTCCAACAAAACAACGGTTTACTTATAGAAATGTTGAAAATTGTGGAGAGAAGCAACTACAATGAGTTGTTGTTAACAGTCAAATGTTGTCAAGAGGATGAAAATGTTTTCTATGGAGTGGGGTAAATGATGCTATTGTTTTACGTTAAGAATATTGTAACCGGCTTATTAAAATTGTTTATAGTCCAATCAACTTAGTTTAGGAATGTAGCCAGGTACGTAAGGAGGGGGAAAATTGGTAGCTTGAGATGTGAACATTTATCACATAAATCAAGCGCTTTCCAACGAGTGGCGAACGATTTCTGTGCGATGAAAACTGCGGAAGTTCCATTCCCCTAGCAACGGCTGGGTTGTACGTGAAAATCACTGAAATCGTGACATCAATTTTGCGTGGCGGAAATTTTGGTTGACCCCCCAGAGCAAAGACATCTCCATGTCAAAATTGAGTAGGTCATCGATGTTTACAGTCCAATCAACTTAGTTTAGGAATGTAGCCAGGTACGTAAGGAGGGGGAAATTGGTGGCTTGAGATGTGAACATTTACCACATAAATCAAGCGCTTTCCAACGAGTGGCGAACGATTTCTGTGCGATGAAAACTGCGGAAGTTCCATTCCCCTAGTAACGACTGGGTTGTACGTGAAAAACACTGAAATAATTTTGCGTCACGGAAATTTTTGGTTGACCCCCCAGAGCAAAGACATATCCATGTCAAAATTGAGTAGCTCATCGACCCAATATATTAGCGGGAACTAACGAGGCCCCCATAACTAACCCATTAGTGTGGGACAAGGGATTTATATAATGAATTCCGGGTAACCAATGTGAATCTGTCATTATTATCCTATCAAAAAAATGAATCTGACGACTGTTTCGGGAACCTCGGAATCTCTCCTTTCCCATGGATTCATGATAAATCAACTTTCTCCTTTGCGTTCATAAAAAATACGGAATTGAAAGAAATGGGGACACATACGGAACTATTTGCAAAGTCAAAAAGTTTCGTATGTGTCACAACGCTATATTAAAATCCATCTAGCGTGTAAATACATTAGGGCATCTCAAAAATACCTAAAACAAGTTGTCAATCCCTTAGTAAAAATTCAGATTCGTTGGACACATGATGTTGTGTATACAGGGTGATTCCCTCGCAGATGCAAAAAAAAAAAAAAAATTTTTTGAGTGAAACTACATCAAAAATGGAGTAAAATGCCGCCAACTGCATATTTTTATCTCAATCCGTTCTCGAGATATGATTTTTAAAGGTTTTTCAGGAAAACCGTGTTTTTTTCCTTTTAAACTCAATTTTCTCCACTTTACTTCACTCAATTTTAACTTTTGACCACATTTTCGGAATCAGCATTAAATTTACTACAAAATTAATGTACTTGGGTCCTTAAAAGTACCATCCCAAGGCCCTCACATCAGCTCAAACATTGACGATTTTGAAAAAAAAGAATAATTCTGAAAATCTTTAAAACTTTACTACTCTTCCAAAACGAATCCTGGAAACTGGCAAATCTCATGAAAACTTCTTCGTCTAATACTCTTTCCAACGGCATAATCAAGTTCACTTTTATTTTGTTATTTAGTGGAAAAAATTATGTTTTAATGCAAAAAAAGTGCGTTTTTCAATGAAATTGTTGGTTTTCTCGAAAAATGACCCTCCATGAACCTACGAGTATGGGGTCGGTTTCTATGTATTTTTTCACGCTGTATCGAATGGTAACATTTGTAGATCTCTCCAACTCCGTTATAACCGAGTTTTACTTAAAATCGCAAATGTTTAGTTTGTTTGTTACGATTAAATGTACGTGTGTTATGGGGAAAAACTTGTTAATTAAAGTGTAAAACTCGATTATAACGTTGTTGAGAGATCTGCAAGAGTTTCCATTCGATCCAGCGAGAAAAAATACATAGAAACCGACCCATACTCGTTGGTTCATGGAGGGTCATCTTTCGAGAAAAACCAACAATTTCATTGAAAACCCCACATTTTTTAACATTAAAATATTATTTTCTCCCCTAAATAACAAAATAAAAGTAAAAATTGATAATACCGTTGGAAAGCATATTAGATGAAGCAGTTTTCATGAGATTTGCCAGTTTCCAGGATTCGTTTTGGAATAGTAGTAAAGTTTTAAAGATTTTCAGAAATATTGTTTTTTTTTCAAAATCGTCAACGTTTGAGCTGATGTGAGGGTCTTCGGATGGTACTTTTTAAGAACCAAAGTACACTATTCTTATAGGAAATTTAATGCTGATACCGAAAATGAGGTTTAAAGTTGAAATTAAATGAGGCAAAGTGGAGAAATCCGAGTTTAAAATGAAAAAACACGGTATTCCTGAAAAAGCCTTTAAAAAATTCTATCTCGAGTACGGATTGAGATAAAAATATGCGGTTGGCGGCATTTTACTCCATTTTCGATGTAGTTTCACCCAAATTTTTTTTGCATGTACGAGGGAATCACCCTGTATAGTTTAGTGGTCTGAAAGCTCGCATCTAAAAAACACCTAACAAGTAGTCAATCCCTTAGTAACAATTCAGGTTAACTGAACATATAGGTCAGAATGTTGTATATAGTTTGGTGGCCTGGATGCTGTCAAGCTCGCATCTCGAAAATACATAACATCAAGTAACCAATCCCTTTTGTTTTTTTTTTTTGGTGTTTCTGTGCTCTGTGTTGAAGTAGCAAATAAATCAATAAATGACTATTTTTACGAGATTAAGCTTGAAAATAAACCCCAAAATCATGTATCCTAAGTAGCAATTAAATGTCTTTGAAAATTCATTATTTCACAATTTTTTCACTTTCAGAGCAATTGCGCAGTTTTAGTGCGGGATTACGACTAATTTTGCGCACTACAAAAAATCAGGTCATTTCTTCACGAAAATTTTTGTAAAATTTTAATGTGGAATAAAAAATAACGAAGTTAGTGCGCACCACGCACGTTTTGGGCATGCGCAATTGTGCAAAAAATATCGCACCCGTCCTAGAATAAGGGTACAACTCAAAAATCGCGATTTTTGAGTTAGTTGTGGTTCTGAGAAGTAGAAACGGTCTAGTTTGTCTGTAGAAGGTGGAGATATGTGTAGGGCACTCTAATTCCGCTAGAGAGTGTGTGTGTCTTTCTTCTATGGAGGGAGTAACCAATTCACGTCCTAGGAAGAAAGACACAACTCAGATGAGTTCACATAGTCTGTGTTTCGTTTTGAGTTGTTTCCTTTTTGTGTGGACAATTTTAACTTGTGTCTTTCTTTTCTGAACATTTTGGATCCTGACTGGTGAGATTTCAGTGTTTGAGTTGGAACAACTCAAAAATTCTTAAAAATCAACAAAACCGTTCCCCCCACTCCCTTCCCACTGTCAAAAAAACTATTTATTCACCATGGGGCGTTAGAGTAATAATGTAGGAAACAAGTTTCGCAAAGATAAATTATGTTCATCGTGTTCCAAAGAACGGGTAGCCAATGGTGTGGAAGAAAACTTTGAATGCGATTTGCCGAAAATGACAATGTTTGAGTTGTACCCTTATTCTAGGATGGGTGCGATATATTTGAGATCTATGGAAATAATCAGGAGAGTTACCGTTTGATTTTTTCTTCTACTAAATTAATTTAATAGGAAAGTTAAAGGGGGGAGGGGGGTAAATACAGTTAGAGTGATAATAATAGGGTGTGAGCATGCGCATTTCTCGCTGTCTATCGCTCCAAGTTACAATAAGAAAAGTCCAGTCATGCAGCATGACCCCATGAGCGAATTTTTGAAGAAATCTCCGACATTTCAGTCGCTATTGATCGTGTTGAGAAATTTTAGTTTATGATTTTGATAGACAAACATGGAATCAAATTATTAACACATGCACAGAGTAAACTCATCAGTTGTGATTACATTTTTTTTTTTTTTTAAAGCACCTACTACCTACGTTTTAAACAGCATGGTTCTAGGATTGGTTATACAGGGATACTTCCATAAGAGTAGTTCAATCTGAATTTGGACAATGTTTCATGCAAATATTACCGATTTTTACAACTAGCGAACGGCATTATTTCGATTTTTGACTGATTTTTCAACTTTGAAATTTTTGAAAACTTGATACATATTCTTATAGGAAATTTTACGCTGATTCCGAATATACCACATGTTAGTATGCTGAAAAAATTATTTCGCACAACAAATCGCAAAAAACAGGCTATTTTGAAATTTTTGACTACATTTTTGAAAATTTCAACCCGAAGATGTAATCCGATCATGCTGGCCAACGAACTTGAACTTTCGTTTTGTGTCCTTAACATTTTAAAATTTGTTTGAAGTTTCTAGCACAATTCTACGAACAGTTATCGTCTGGAATGACACATACATACATACATACATACATACATACATACATACATATATACATACATACATATATACATACATACATACATACATAAAAAAAATGCGTTAAACTTCAGAATATGATTCAGAATAGCCTGAAACGGATTTCTGCATAAATTTTTTTCAAAAATTCACATTCTACAAATTTTGAGGCGAGAGCAATAGCTTAATTTTCTTCAAAAATTCGCTAAAAGGAAGCTAAGTTGCCTACCCAACTTGGCAGATATTTTCTTTCGTGAGGGTTGGAAACAAATTGAAGGCATTTTCTTGGTCACGTTAAGAGATATTAGCGTATAATCCAATTGTATTCATCTAAGCTTGTTTGCCTTCCAAGAGGACCGTCCATCGGGTGACCGTTATGAAGCCACTGGTATGTACCTACCGTATACATACCTGGAAATATTCGACAATAATCTTATATTAGTGTTCCGCAGGGGTTAAATTTTTTGGTATAGACATCGTTTATCCCTTTGAAGTTTATAAATCGATATAATGACAAGTAGTACACCAGTTTGGTTCCCTGGAGGGGTATTGCGAAGAAGAATGGGCGGTTCCCAACTGGGCAAAAAGTGGGTAGTTGTGACCCTACTGGGCAAAAGGTTACAGCCCAACTGGGTACGGGAATACCGACGTGTTGCCGCCCAACTGGGCACAACCTTCTTAGAGGGTTACATGTATATGAAAACTCAAGAGTTTCTTCATTAACTTCTAATTCCACAACAAAAAACGCTGCAAATTATTACACAAAGGTTTATTATTTATGTATTAGACAGCCCTTCTACGTAGATCTCTGGTCCATAATTATTAAACGCCGCTTATAGTATATTTAGTATCGGAACTCGGAGCTTCGGACCTCACAAACGGGTTCAATTATCTCACAATTTTACGCTTTTTAATATAGTTGATAAACATAACAATGTATTACCAAGTCATCTTTCCAACACATAAAAGTGTTACCTATACTGTATATTGATATCATTTTATTGGTCAAATTTCAAAAAAAGTGCTGACAAAATCACTGAAAATGGCTAAGAATCGTTAAATTGATATTTTTTAGCATAAGATTGGTCAAATAAAGTTTATCAACAACGAAATAGAACATTCAACAATTTATGTACGCAATTATGCTGAAAACTTGAACTTCATTAAACTTTGTTTTAAAAAATCTATAAAATTGCAAAAAAGTCCAGTCATGCAGCATGACCCCATGAGCGAATTTTTGAAGAATATTACCGATTTTTACAACTAGCGAACGGCATTATTTCGATTTTTGACTGATTTTTCAACTTTGAAATTTTTGAAAACTTGATACATATTCTTATAGGAAATTTTACGCTGATTCCGAATATACCACATGTTAGTATGCTGAAAAAATTATTTCGCACAAAAAATTGCAAAAAACAGGGTATTTTGAAATTTTTGACTACATTTTTGAAAATTTCAACCCGAAGATGTAATCCGATCATGCTGGCCAACGAACTTGAACTTTCGTTTTGTGTCCTTAACATTTTAAAATTTGTTTGAAGTTTCTAGCACAATTCTACGGACAGTTATCGTCTGGAATGACACATACATACATACATACATATATACATACATACATATATACATACATACATATATACATACATACATAAAAAAATGCGTTAAACTTCAGAATATGATTCAGAATAGCCTGAAACGGATTTCTGCATAAAAGTTTTTCAAAAATTCACATTCCACAAATTTTGAGGCGAGAGCAATAGCTTAATTTTCTTCAAAAATTCGCTAAAATAGCCTAAAATCCAAAATCTTTTCTTGAATAGAAGAGTATCATTTAGAATACTTTTTTTCCATAAAATTAATAGCTAACATTTTCTTTTCAGTTGTCAAGTTATCAGGATAAGGGTCAAAACGAAATAAACGTCCTTATTGCCGAGCTTTCGGTTTATATAAAACCATCTTCAGGGCTCAAGGAACATTCACAGTGTCGAAATATAGGACACGGTCATCGATTTAGAAGTCAGTTGTCATATAACAAAAACAAGAAATGGTTGCAGCTGAGGCAGACAACAGTGTATTTTTTCAAAGTTTTTCGAATTTTTTACAATTTTAGCCTCTACTCTTTTGAGTCCAGTTCATGTGCCAATTGTTGTCTGCCTCAGCTGCAACCATTTCTTGTTTTTGTTATATGACAACTGACTTCTAAATCGATGACCGTGTCCTATATTTCGACACTGTGAATGTTCCTTGAGCCCTGAAGATGGTTTTATATAAACCGAAAGCTCGGCAATAAGGACGTTTATTTCGTTTTGACCCTTATCCTGATAACTTGACAACAGACATATTGTGGGTCGATAAGCTCTTTCTCTATTTTCTTTTCACTCATAAATCTCCAATTTCTATACAACCTGAAATATACAAAAAAAAGACACATTTTCACCTATTTTTGGCTCATAGCACCCATGGGTGTGGAGCGATCGAGCTGGCGAGAAGTTAGGACCAACTAGACCCCAAGTGGAGTCTATGTGCGAAAGAACAGATTTTTTAAGACAATTCTAAGGCCTTTTATGGCCCGGACGGCGGACGGTGGACGGCGGACGGACATTTCAAATTTGGATCCTACGCACCTTGAAACGTAAAGTGACAAAGTTTGAGGGGGGGTTATAAAAATTTTTTGCTATACGATCACATAGGCTTATTATTGGAAATAATAAATTAAAAAGTCCAGTCATGCAGCATAACCCCATGAGCGAATTTTTGAAGAATATTACCGATTTTTACAATCAGCGAACGGCATTATTTCGATTTTTGACTGATTTTTCAACTTTGAAATTTTTGAAATCTTGATACATATTCTTATAGGAAATTTTACACTGATTCCAAATATACCACATGTTAGTATGATGAAAAAAATTATTTCGCACAACAAATAGCAAAAAACAGGCAATTTTGAAATTTTTGACTACAATTTTGGAAATTTCAACCCGAAGATGTAATCCGATCATGCTGGCCAACGAACTTGAACTTTCGTTTTGTGTCCTTAACATTTTAAAATTTGTTTGAAGTTTCTAGCACAATTCTACGGACAGTTATCGTCTGGAATGACACATACATATATACATACATACATACATACATACATACATTAAAAAATGCGTTAAACTTCAGAATATGATTCAGAATAGCCTGAAACGGATTTCTGCATAATTTTTTTCTCAAAAATTCACATTCTACAAATTTTGAGGCGAGAGCAATAGCTTAATTTTCTTCAAAAATTCGCTAAAAGGACTATACATATTTGAAATCACGAATGAAATTAATGAAAATGAATGATTCTGAGTTCATATTCATTTGTCAAAGGTACGTAGATGAAGTTGTAGTCGCTGTGGTCACCTTCGTTACAAATTATTTGAAAATTGTTATTATAGCGATAGGAGACTTGGTCCATGCACGACAAAGCACGATTTCACCGTAACTTTTTCCCTAAGCTCCGTGACTTTATAATTTTCGACCACAATCAAATTCTCGCCAAGATGGCTCAGATATTTGTGAGTTATCTGTACGTTCATGACTGTCACAGTGGGCCAGAAGAATGATAAGGATAACCACGCATGAGCTATGAATTAATGTTTTATTAACATAGTTAACACAAATATAACCACCACGAACTTGAGGGAGTGATGGGAGCCGCGCCACTCGCGATCCGCGCTTCCATAACGACTCACGAAACGTACGAACTAAATCACTCGTGAATCACTAACTTCCGTTTTAAAATAATTGTGGAACTCATTTCAAAACGGAAGTTAGTGAAACAAATGTTATCTATTACCACGAAAAATGGGGGGTTAGAGCCAGTTTCATCAATCTGAGCTAACGTCCCATCATCTTAACCAAACAGTTAAGGAATTTTAATTTTTTAACTCTTTCTTTTAACTTCGATTCTCTTCTTGAGCTCTTGAGACAAAATTTCAGATCGATTTTGAACCCACTTCCCGATATCCAATCGATCTGAAATTTTGCACACGAGTTCATGCTGGCATACGTTTTGTAGTGGATTTAGATATGTTTTACTTGGCGTAGGTAGACCAAGTCGGACATTTATATCCCGGTTATGCGGGTTGGTCCCCGGGTCATTCCCGCGAGGAATGTGAGCGGATCCGCCAAGGTCAACTGGTTTGGCGGACTGAAAGGGGAGATAGTTCGTGTCGCAGTCGCGTGGAGCGCTGGGCTCGCGTAGCAAGTGCTGGGTTCGATCAGTTTGGTACTGAGCCGTTTTGTAATATTCCGGCCTTAGATTTATATCTGAAAGGGGAATATGTTGAGCTTGGTTGAGGTACTGAAAAGTATCCTTCGCTTTTTGTGCATTTGGAGTGTATTTGACACTTGGATCGGCCGGGTAAGCCTGCGTCGAATATCGTGGGTATTCGGACAGCTTGGTCGAATCGTAATGATCGGCTTCAGAGCGAGTCTGAAAGGTTTCCTCGATCTTTTGTATAGGCGAGGCTTGCTCGAACGTTTCTCGAACGAATACGTCGGGCGAGAAGGCGATCCGGACGTGAGGGTCGCGCCTTGCGCTGTCGCTGGGTTCAGCGGATTCGCCGTGTAGCCGGTAGGGAGCACTACGTGGGCTACTCGGCCCGGCTTCGCCGTCGTCCGCCTCCCCTTGCAAGGGGAAGTAGGACGGCCGACGTTCCATCGAAATGACCGAGTTTTAGCTCGTTTCGATGCCTCTATGTGTGAAAAATAGAGGGTTTGTGAGGTGGACTCGCTTGACAGAGCGTCTTTCCAATGCTCGTATGTCAGGGTCCTACCTCGTAGCCTTGAAAAAGGCTTCCTTAGACGGTAAATTAGAGCGGAGGAGCTGAGTAATTTACCGGCGTGCCCACAGCGGTCGGTTACGAGCTTAATGCTACGAAACCCGGGCGACACGGCTCGGAACGTCCCTCGGGCGTACGAGCTAAAGAGAATATCGATAGCTGTACCGGGTGGCGTCCTGACAGATGAACTACGTTGGGCAATGAGCAGGATGAATAATCACTGGACTCGTAGATGCCAATGCGAGATCTGTGTGGAGAGAAGGTCTGGCTTGTAGAAAGCAGTAGGAAGCCGTTCTTGAGATGACTTCGTAAGGCAGAAGGTTCGTCAGCGTAGAGCGTGTAGAATTCTTCGTACTTCAGAGTGTGTCGTCGTCGAGAGCGGAGAGTGGAATGAAATTCGGAGGGCTCCCAGCGGGGTATTTATAGGGAGGTGGCCGCCTCCTGCCGCCTCCTGGTTGGTCCGCTTAATTTCATAAATTCGACTGTGCAATCTCATTGGTTCGCACAGTGTTTTCTCAGTATCTGTGCATATGATAGCTGAGTTGGTCTTTCGAGGTGGTTTCCCTGCGTCCGTCGCTGTGACGGGGTCCCCGGGGGTGGCTGAACGACCTTGAGTTTTCCTGTTTGAGGTTTCTCATTCAAGGCGACTTGTTTCGAGATGTTTGTCGCATCTCTCTCGCCCAGTAAATGTTTGGGGAGGTCGCCTTGTGTGTTATTCTTTAATATTTCACTTTTGAGAGAGAATTTAGTATTTTCTCTCTGGTGAAATATTTTGTTTGACGGAGTTGTAACTCGAAGTCTTATAAATATTTTTGTGTTGTGCCTACCTCTTTTTGGTAGCCCTGAAAAGGGCTGTTGACAAGAGGGGGTGGTTTTCACCACACGTTTTTAATTTATCAAATTTTCGCGAAGAAAAATTTAGTTATACTATAAATTTTCGAAAATTTGAAATTTAATATGAGAAACCTTACAAGTGTTTATATATATATATATATATATATATATATATATATATATATATATATATATATATATATATATATATATATAATATTTCTGTTGCCTAGAAACTACCAAATATTGAAACAACAATAAAATTAACCGAGAACATTAAAAACTTGTTTTTATGGGTTCCTTTTTGGTTTATTATTTCCAATAATAAGCCTATGTGATCGTATAGCAAACAATTTTTATAACCCCCCCTCAAACTTTGTCACTTTACGTTTCAAGGTGCGTAGAATCCAAATTTGAAATGTCCGTCCGCCGTTCGCCGTCCGGGCCATAAAAGGCCTTAGAATTGTCTTAAAAAATCTGTTCTTTCGCACATAGACTCCACTTGGGGTCTAGTTGGTCCTAACTTCTCGCCAGCTCGATCGCTCCACTCTCATGGGTGCTATGAGCCAAAAATAGGTGAAAAAGTGTCTTTTTTTGTATATTTCAAGTTGTATAGAAATTGGAGATTTATGAGTGAAAAGAAAATGTTAGCTATTAATTTTATGGAAAAAAAAGTATTCTAAATGATACTCTTCTATTCAAAAAGAGATTTTGGATTTTAGGCTATTTTTTGCAATTTTATAGATTTTTTAAAACAAAATTTAATTAAGTTCAAGTTTTTAGCATAATTTCGTACATACATTTTTGAATGTTCTATTTCATAGTTGATAAACTTTATTTGACCAATCTTATGCTAAAAAATATCAATTTAACTATTCTTAGCCATTTTCAGTGATTTTGCCAGCACATTTTTTGAAATTTGACCAATTAGATGATATCAATATACAGTAGGTATAAGTAACACTTTTATGTGTTGTAAAGATGACTTGGTAATAAATTGTTTTGTTTAAAAACTATATTAAAATTGTGGGATTCCGCTGCTGTGATGGATTGAACCACTTGATTGGACCATTTGTGAGGTCCGAAGCTCCGAGTTCCGATACTAAATATACTATAAGCGGCGTTTAATAATTATGGACCAGAGATCTACGTAGAAGGGCTGTCTAATACATAAATAATAAACCTTGTGTAATAATTTGCAGCGTTTTAATTCCTTAACGAGCTCCGTTAAGGAATTTTCTTTCACCACGTAAATTCAGGCGTCAAAGTAATCACCCCCGCAGCCGGTTATGGTTTGTTTAAGTTGACGGCGAAACGTTTTATTTTGTCCATAAATCATGGAACATCTGTCCATATTGGACAGAAAAGTGGTCTCAAGGGGCGCAGCAAACTGGGACTAATTATAGTGAAACCGTTGAGGGAAAGTTAATTAAAACCATAGACGTAAGGGACCAGGAGGGGAGAAGGCTCAAAAATCGACTCAAGGGGTTCTATTTCTTATATCTGGTTCCAAAGATGGATTTTCGGAAGTGGTTATCAAAAATACTCTTCAAGGCGTGCTTCTTCGTCCCATCCTTGCGAGCTCAGTCTTTCCCCTGCTTACTCAAGCAAGATACCACTAGCAGATGGTAAGAAATCAGATATTAATGATTTGATTGCTGACAACCTGATTCCTCAATTTTATGAATTCTATAGTGTTTCTACAGTGTCAGTTGTTGGTCCTACCTATCTCTTTTGGTTTATTATTCTTTAATGTATCCTATTATTATAATAGATAAACCATTTTAATCTCTTCAGAAAAAATTTTTTTTTTTAAATTAAATGTTCGTTGGTTTTATGAACCATTTTTTCTTAAATGCGTGTACTTCTTTGCAGACTGAAATTGTTTTTTAAATGGTTGTATAAGTTAGTATTGTGTTGCGTTCTCTAGTTCTTTAAATAATTAATTTAGTTTGAGAATAATGACATTTATCTGGGAAATTTTAAGACTACCTAATCAAGTGCCACCCAAAAGTGCCTAACCTTTTCAAGTGCTGTGATTAAGGTTCACTGTTCCTTCTGTTCTATTAAAATGTTGCTGTTACAACAAGCTTTTTGTAGTTTCACACCCTTTTTTTCAATTTTAAAAAATGGAAGTGTCGTTTTGCATAGCTTGTTACAATTCAATTTACTAGCACTTTTTGAACTATCCTGGCAAGAAAAGTGACACATCTACGAAATTCGCCTTTTTTTTGGCCGAATAATCAATTCCTGATGACATTAACAAAACAATTATTAAGATACCTGTTATCTGAATTGCTCCTTCATTATTGTGTTACTGATTTCGGTTTTTTGGCTTCCCTGAAAAGTGAGGTTTTTTAAAAGTGTCACTTTTCTTGCCGCGAGAGTAAAAACCACTATAGGGGCCTGCGCTCGAAAGTCTTTTTAAGTGAGGAACTCGTAAAGTGAAGTGAAATTATTATTACAATTACATGTATGTAAGTACCAAAAAACTACATTCTTACATAATTTATGTAATAACAAGCCGTCCTCCATCATCAGTTATTACATAGAATAAGATTGGAAGTCCAACCATGTCTAAAATTATCTTTGTTTCTTCAATTCTCTAGATACATGAATAGGGAACGGTCAGATCCAGAACCGAAACGTCGTTAATATGGAACAATAAAAAACTACATTTAACCACAAGACTAGCTTGGTCACTGCCTCAAAAGAAAAAAAAACCTCGTTTACATCGAATTTTCCTACTAGTCAACAAGATTTTCCTGAATTACGAGTATATTTATGTATACATATGAAAAAGCGAAAATGTCAGGAATCGTTTCGGAACGCCTCAAAACGGATTTAAATGGAGAAAGTTTACAAAAATTTTGATTTAAACATTTTCCGAGCCATTGAAATTGCTTCATTTTCAACGAAAATCCATCATGATGCATCATTCCAATTTCATCTCATCATTTCAAATTCATTCCAGTCATGCATCATGGTCGTATGAGAAAATTTTTATAAATTAACTATCATATTATAATAATTATGTCCAATTGTATTGAAACTTGATCAATTTCAGTAGAAAGAAATTGTTAAAAACCGATTATATGCCAACCGTTAATCGGTTAAAAACCGATGATATTCTGCGGTTCAAAAATATTTTGGACTTATAGCTTTTTGGGCGTTTTCATCGATTTTTCAGCAATATTAACAAAATTCAAGTACTTACTTTTTTCATCATAATTTTGTGCGTAAATATTTTAATGTTCTAGTTCATCGTCGATATTACTTTTTCTAATGCTCTCCTAAAAATATAAATTTATCACTTTTCATCCGTTTTAAACTTTTTTTTAGCCATTTTTTTTTAATTTGACCAATTTAACGTACCTACTCGTCCAACGTGTGCTGGCCAACGAAATCGTCTTTTCGTTAGGAAAGCTAGAATTTTTTGGCATAAGAACGAAATTTTTATCTCAATCCTATTATATATTTACATAATGAAAAATGTTACAATCAAGGAATCGGCCCAGAATGCCTCAAAACGAATTTTGTAGAAGAAAATTTTGAAAATTTTTGGAGCCATTGCAATAGCTTCATTTTCTACAAAAATTCGCTAAATTGCAACATGCTTCTTTCGTTGCAATGCTATACAATCAGTCTGGGTTCTGTGACTGTCGTTTGCCTAAATTCACTTCGTGTTCCAAGCGAAAATAATATGCCGTCTACTAAATTACAGCAGCAAATATCAGATTAGCTAATATTACAAAATTTAAGTACGTTTTACAGCACAATTTTGTGGGTTAATTTTATAATTTTCTATATCATTGTCAACTTCTTTTGAATAAAATTATCATGAAAAATACAAATTTATTGATTTGCAGGCGTTTTTAGCCATTTTAGTGATTTTTTAAGCTCATTTTTTGAAATTTGGTCAATTTAATACGATCAAAAAGTGCTGACCAACGAACTCATCCTTTCATTTAGAAAGCTTGATTTTTTAGCGCAAGAACGGATTTTTCAATCTCAATCCTATCGTAGAATGACACATACCTATAATAAATACATATCTATTAGGATTCGTTTCAGAATGGTTCATAATGGATTTCAATTAAGAGAATTTTCCAAAATTTTGATTTTAAAAAGATGAACGTTCCCCATCCGAACATGACTGGGGGAGACGCTGCTCCCAGACGCTCCATGCGGAAGCCCATCTTAGAAAATTCGGCATGAATTTCAGCTCCTGGAACGCGCGCGATTGTAGAAACATTTCAATTTCAATTTATTTGGTTGGTCTTAACACAGATGTAGGATAACACCTCTGGTTATCTGAACAGATAATTAACATTAAAAGTGGACAGATGGCTCTAAATATACGAAATTACAAAGTTTTTTCAGAAATAAGAGAGGGAGAGAATACAGGGTGATTGACTCGCAGATGCAAAAAAAGATTTGGGTGAAACTACATCAAAAATGGAGTAAAATGCCGCCAACCGCATATTTTTATCTCTATCCGTACTCGAGATATGATTTTTTAAAGGTTTTTTCAGGAATACCGTATTTTTTTATTTTAAACTCAGATTTCTCCATTTTGCCTCATTTAATTTTAACTTTCAACCTCATTTTCGGTATCAGCATTAAATTTCCTATAAGAATAGTGTACTTGGGTTCTTAAAAAGTACCATCTGAAGACCCTCACATCAGCTCAAACATTGACGATTTTGAAAAAATAATATTTCTGAAAATCTTTAAAACTTTACTACTCTTTTAAAAAGAATCCTGGAAACTGGCAAATCTCACGAAAACTGCTTCATCTAATATGCTTTCCAACGGTATTATCAATTTTACTTTTATTTTGTTATTTAGGGGAGAAAATAATGTTTTCATGTTAAAAAATGTGGGTTTTTCAATGAAATTGTTGATTTTCTCGAAAGATGACCCTCCATGAACCAACGAGTATGGGGTCAGTTTCTATGTATTTTTTCTCGCTGGATCGAATGGAAACTCTTGCAGATCTCTCAACTACGTTATAATCGATTTTTACACTTTAATTAACTAGTTTTTCCCCATAACACACGTACATTTAATCGTAACAAACAAACTAAACATTTGCGACTTTAAGTAAAACTCGGTTATAACGGAGTTGGAGAGATCTACAAATGTTACCATTCGATACAGCGTGAAAAAATACATAGAAACCGACCCCATACTCGTAGGTTCATGGAGGGTCATCTTTCGAGAAAACCAACAATTTCATTGAAAAACCCACATTTTTTAACATTAAAACATAATTTTCTCCACTAAATAATAAAATAAAAGTAAACTTGATTATACCATTGAAAAGATTATTAGACGAAGCAGTTGTCATGAGATTTGCCAGTTTCCAGGATTCGTTTTGGAAGAGTTGTAAAGTTTTAAAGATTTTCAGAAACATTCTTTTTTCAAAATCGTTAATGTTTGAGCTGATGTGAGGGCCTTTGGATGGTACTTTTCAAGGACCCATGTACACTATTCTTATAGTAAATTTAATGCTGATTCCGAAAATGTGGCCAAAAGTTAATATTGAATGAAGTGGAGACATTTTAGTTTAAAAGGAAAAAAACACGGTTTTCCTGAAAAAACCTTTAAAAAATCATATCTCGAGAACGGATTGAGATAAAAATATGCAGTTGGCGGCATTTGACTCCATTTTTGATGTAGTTTCACCCAATTTTTTTTTGCATCTGCGAGGGAATCACCCTGTATAATTAGGAAGAGAAAAGGAATTGAGGAAGTAAGGGAAAAAAAAGTCCAGTCATGCAGCATGACCCCATGAGCGAATTTTTGAAGAAATCTTCGATTATATCGATTTTTGACTGATTTTTCAACTTTGAAATTTTTGAAAACTTGATACATATTCTTATAGGAAATTTTACGCTGATTCCGAATATACCACATGTTAGTATGCTGAAAAAATTATTTCGCACAACAAATCGCAAAAAACAGGCTATTTTGAAATTGTTGACTACATTTTTGAAAATTTCAACCCGAAGATGTAATCCGATCATGCTGGCCAACGAACTTGGAATTTCGTTTTGTGTCCTTAACATTTTAAAATTTGTTTGAAGTTTCTAGCACAATTCTACGGACAGTTATCGTCTGGAATGACACATGCATATATATACATGTATACATAGGTACATACATGAAAAAAATGCGTTAAACTTCAGAATATGATTCAGAATAGCCTGAAACGGATTTCTGCATAAAAATTTTTCAAAAAATCACATTCTACAAATTTTGAGGCGAGAGCAATAGCTTAATTTTCTTCAAAAATTCGATAATAAGAGAGACATGATCCCCCCCCCCCCCCACTATTTACAGTTTGACTCCACATTGGAGCTTGGAGGGCAGTCACAGGATGACCTCAAGGAAATTGTGAATATCATCGTGACTGGAACAACTCAGAGTAAAATTTATTGTCAGAGCGTTTCGAAGCTCTTCAGGCGTCAGCCGGCATCTCGGACTTAAACTTGGGAACTACCTATCACCTTACGGCCGGGAAGTGCAATCTTGATGAGGTTGAAGGGACGAGAATATTAACAACAAAACTCGATTAACAACAAAACGAAAACTATAGGTAAGTAGATATTTTACATTTCTGAATATCAATCTCCCTGAAGAAGCCCCAGTTCCTGGGGAAATACGTTGGAGTTTAATAAAAATAAATAAATAAAATAAAAAACCAATTTAAGGACAGAAGGCTTTTTTTATAAAGCTTGTTATAATCTGAACTGTCCGAATAAAGAAACGTTAGAAGGGAGGAGAGTCAGGTCCTTGGTAGACGCATTCTGAAAAGACAACGCTGTCCTCCGCTTTCATGTTCCGACAGTAGTTGTGATTAGGGTTCACTAACACTCTTAATATACTTGTAAGAGATAGAGGTAGTTAATCGAAAAACGGCAATTAGGTATTCTGCCAGGAAGGTAATTAATACATAATTAATTGACATTACTCTTACCTGACAAAATTGGAAGGTGGACCTCTCGAGACGACTTGAGGACGTGCAGCTGCAGCATAGTGCAACACAAGTAGAGCTACGATACCGAATTTAATCATGATCCTAATTAAACTATTCTGTCGGGACCTACTCTAATGGAGTAACAACGAGAGACAGAGCGTCTCCAAGTAACACTGCCTGAAATGCAGTAGACACGATAGGTTTGTTTCCGCTACGTGACCTGAACAGGTTCAGTACAGAGCAAGGTCAGAGCAAGGGCACCTCCATAGCTGTTCAGTTCAGATGTCAGCGGAAACGCTTTAGGACATATTCGGTGCAGTAACCATGGATACACGAAGATCCATGAAATGGAGTCCCGTTAGCGGTACATTAGCATTGACCTTGTGTCCAAACCATGAGCAAAACCTTGTGTCTCATTCTTATTCGACGTCGACATTCTCGTGATTCACTCCCGAATATTTAGTTATTTCTATTTCATTAGTTTAGTAGTAGAAATAAGGAATATAATAAAGGGTCAAACAATTCTAATTTAAAACTTTTAAAAGTTCGAAAATCGCTGAATCACCTGAATAAATACGAACAATGGACTCGAAAATAGGCACAAAATCAAAGGAAACCACAATTTGTAAGGTGTAAGGTTACAGAAGTTTGAGGAAGGATATATCGGGTTATCTCAAGTTCCAAAGAGCGCATGCGCGGAGCAAGCTGCACCTCCTCTTCTGGCGGAGCAGAAAGTTCATGTTCGGATCATGTTCTTTGAGCAGCGGAAACACTGGACATCTTGCACCGAATATGAACCGAGGGACTGCGGAAACGCCATTTTCTTACTCCTTCTTCACTGCGCAAGCGCAACTTGACCTGAACCTGTTCGGGTCAGCAGCGGAAACAAAGCTGATGTGGAATGGGGAAATGAGCTTTTATGAGGAACAATCTTGAAACCGGGGGAAGCTAGAAGAGAGGGGAGACGGTCGGGAAGAATAACAATCATCCCAAACTGCCAAAAGTGACAGGAGAGGATCGGGAGAGCACGATGTTAAGCTGTTTTCTGAAGAAACCGCTAGGAGCGTTCACGTATCCGTTCCATTCGAGCACAGAGTAGAGTAGGAGGAACGACTTGTGATATTCATTTTGTTTTCTTCCCTCCGTTCCTTTAGTATTAATAAGATGGAGGGCTGTTAGTGATTTTTCAGGCAGTCAAACCAAGGAGAGTCTCGCGGGAGCCCACCTAAAGGCACAACTAGCGCATCCTTCTGGCATTCCGGGCTACTAGTCAGCTGATCGGGTGCCTGATGTGTGTATTCGCCGGCTTCCCGCTTACACTTGAATCCTTTGAGTATTAATAATTATTAATACTTATTAGTACTCAAAGCTTGAATCTCGTTGCTTTTTAGTGAAGCTGGGAGAATTCGTGAGTTAGGTATCGAAATGGATCCAATACGAGTCATTTTGTTAAGCGGTTGGCAACCATCTCAAAATAGGTTTAGGTAGCATCAGAGATTGAATTAGTGTTTAGCGTTTGAAGAAGTACCTAGTTTGTATAGGTACTGTTCATACCTAGTTTGTATAGGTAGGTAGTAGGTACCTACTTAATAAGTGTTGAGTGTACATAGGTACATCTTGATGTTTCATTTTTTGCAGCTCTCCTCGCTTTCACTCATGTCAAGCGTCTAGGGCAGATCTCTTTTTGCCTCCATGCTATCAGTAATTTGCTCTTTGCGGAACAAAAAGTGGAAGCTTTGTGTTCGCGACGATTCTTGTACAATTCCTACATACTCGTATATAATTGGCCGATAATTTGTCCCGAAAAGAGTGTTATGTTGGTAGCACTGGGCCCACCGCCAAAAGGTTCCCGGCTCGTCCTAGTTGTTAGTTCAGTTCAGTCCATCGTTAGTCAGTTCAAAGTCTGTACTGTGTCGTAAGTCTAAGTCCTTGTCTCTCTTGTAAAGTTCATAACCTTAATTATACTTCGTTCCGTGGTACTTGTTGTGCTTCATTCCAGTCACCCGTTCAGCAAAGTCACTGTCAAGTAAACGACAGTTCATTGGCGACGAAATTCGGACTTTCGTGTGTGATTTTCAGTGAGATCATGTCGTCTCCAGAGCCGTCCCGTCAGGTTGCACAAGACGTTCACGCCCGTCGGAGTGTTGTTTTAGGACATGTCGATCCTTATGTACCGTCAGTGGAACCATTTCAGAACTACCTCGACCGTCTCGAGGCTTTTTTCGAGTTGAATGAGACCGACGAATCCGAGAAGGTAAATTCTCTTGTTGTTTTAATGGGTCCCGAGATGTACTCGGTTCTAAAAAACCTTGTAGCACCAGCGAAACCTAAAGAAAAGTCCTTTGAAGATCTCTGCGCGACGCTGAGAGACCATTATGCTCCTCAAAGCATCGAGGTGGCGGAAAGGTACAGGTTTCATTGCCGAAATCAAGGAGCTAATGAATCAGCCCGCGATTTCTTTGTTGCTATCAGGAAGCTGGCAACTTCGTGCAATTTTGGTGATTTTTTGGATCAAGCAATGAGAGATCAGGCAGTTTTCGGTGTGAGAGACCCAGTGGTAAAGAAAAGGCTTCTTTCGGAGAAAAATTTGACTTTCGAGGGCGCTGTCAAGATAGTTTCGGAGATGGAGCTCGTCATGGAGCAGGCCAAGGTAATGGACGCAGAACACCATGAGGAAATTAACCGAATGAGTTCCTACACACCCCATGGAGGAGGGAAAACGAAGAAGAAGTTCCAGAACAAGAACAGTTCAGCTACAACAACAGATAAGAAATCTGATATTAATCATAATAATAACAAGTATTCTTCAAAATGTGCGAATTGTGGTCGTTTTCATAAAAATGATTCAAAATACTGTCCTGTTTCCAATTGGGAATGTTTTAATTGTAACCGTAAGGGCCATGTGGCGAAGTTTTGTCCTAATTCGCGTAAAGTCAATACTGTAGAAGCTACTAATGCCGTAGGTAATGATCGTTTTGATTCATTACGAGATCCCCTTATTGTTAAGTTGTGTGTTAATGGCATAGGTATTTCTTTTGAAGTGGACTCAGGAAGTAGTTATTCCTTAATACCATTGTTTATGTATAAGAAGTTTTTGAGTAAGGTTCCTCTTGTGGAAACTTCTATATCCCTTCGGGCTGCCAATAGCGAAATGTTGTCAGTAAAGGGTCAACTGTGGGTGTCAGTGGTGTTTCAGGGGAAATGTTTTAATAGTATGCCCATTGTTATTACTGGTAAAGAGTTGAGTCGTCCTTTAATGGGTCGGGACTGGCTATCGGTGTTCAACCCTGGTTGGAGGTCGGCGATGCTGGGGGGCGGCGAAGGTTCGCTGGGGTCGTCGGCCGTTGTAGGCCATGTAGGACCTGCACCGGAGAGGGAGGAGGTAAGCTTTAGTGATAAGAATGTTGCAAAGGATTTGGGTGTACCTTCTGAAGTTACTAGTTTGATAGAATCTTATAGGAAACGTTTTCCTAAGGTGTTTGATAAGTTCAACACAGATCCTATTAAAAAATTTGAAGCTTCAATCGTTCTGAAAGATGCGGTACCCATTTTTCACAGAGCTTATAACGTTCCCTACTCTCAGCGGGAAGCGGTCGCTGAGGAACTGGCTGCTTTAGAAGCTAAGGGTATTATTAGTAAAGTATCTCATAGCCAGTGGGCGTCCCCGATTGTTTGTGTCAAGAAGACCAATGGTAAACTCCGCTTATGTGTGGATTTCAAGGCAACTATCAACAAATATGTAGATTTGGCCCACTATCCCTTGCCAAAGGCAGAGGATATTTTTCAGTCGCTGTTGAGACATAAATTTTTTTGTGAGCTTGATTTGTCTAATGCTTACCTACAGTTGAAGGTGAATGAGAAGTGTAAAGAGTATTTAACGATCAACACGCATCTAGGCCTCTTTCGTTTTCACCGTTTAACGTTCGGGCTTTCAAGTTCGCCCGCTTTGTTTCAAGCAACTATTGATGCTATTTTGGTAGGTATTCCTAACGTTCGTGCATATTTGGACAACATCATTATAGGTGGTAAAAGTTTGGAGGAGTGTCAGACCACTGTCGAACTGGTTCTGGCCCGTCTTAATGAGTACAATGTAGTATTAAATGTTGATAAGTGTAAGTGGTTCAAAACGTCAATTGAGCTTTTAGGGTTTTGGCTAGATGGAAAAGGGTTGCGCCCATCCCCTACGAAAATTGCAGCTATTCAAAATGCACCAAAACCCACTAATGTGTCTGAATTAAAATCGTTCTTAGGCTTGTTAAATTTTTACCATAAGTTCATAAACATGTCTGTTGATTTGCTAGAACCCCTGTATGCGCTGACCAGAAAAGAAGTTCCATGGGTGTGGTCCCAAGAATGTGATGACGCGTTCTTGCGTGCAAAATCAGCAATTTCTGATAAATGTTTACTAGTGTTATATGATCCTACCAAACCGTTGATTTTAACAACTGATAGTAGTTGTTATGGTGGGGGGGCCACGTTGGCTCATCTCATTGATGGGGTAGAGCAGCCAATTGCGTTTGCTTCTACTACCCTGTCACCTGCTGAGAAAAATTATTCCCAAACTGACCGGGAAGCTCTTTCCCTAGTATTTGGAGTCAAATATTTTCATAATTTTCTCGCAGGCCGCCACTTTACGTTGGTCACAGACCACCAATCGCTTCAATCTCTGTTCAAGGAGCGAAAAGGTATACCGTTGCATGCTAACCCTCGTCTTCAGCGTTGGGCGATTATCTTGTCAGCTTACAGCTACATCATCAGGTACAGAAAAGGATCAGAGAATTATGCCGATGCTCTCTCTCGATTGCCGTTGAAAGGTTCAACGGAAGTGCCTGAGTGTTTTGTTTTGTGTGAGGAGTTTGAGAACAATTTCCTCACGTTTCGAGAGGTGGCAAAATTTACGTCTGCGGACCCGGTGTTGGCTCAAGTTCGGGTGTGGGCACAGTCGTCATGGCCTGTCAAGGTTGATAGCCAGTATGCAGTATTTTTCAAAAACCGACTCGCGTTGACGGTCCAGGATGACTGCCTGTTGTTTGGTAGTCGTGTGGTAGTTCCTGCGGCGCTTCAGTCAAGAGTCCTAGATCTGTTGCACAAGGATCATGTTGGTATTGTTCGTACCAAGTTATTAGCCAGATCTTATATCTGGTGGATAGGCCTTGATCGGGACATCGAACAAAGGGTGGCAACTTGTATGACCTGCCAGCTCACTCAAAATGACACTATTCCTCGGGTGTATGTTCCCATGTCAAGCGCCCAAGGTCCCTGGAAACGACTCCATTTAGATTTTTTGGATGTATTCAAATGCAAGATTCTGTTGTTAGTTGACGAATTTAGTAATTGGCTGGAAGCCTGGATATTAAATCATACTACAGCATTGGTGGTGATCGATAAGTTGCGAGAGTGTTTTTCCCGCTTTGGATTGGCCCAGTGTGTGGTGACCGACAATGGCCCTCCTTTTACATCCAAAGAATTGCAAAATTTCTTTAAAGAAAACAACATTGAGCATGTGTTGTCTCCACCTTACCACCCGGCCTCTAACGGGGAAGCCGAAAGGGGAGTACAAACAGTGAAAAAACTCCTGTTGAGAGCGGTGGTCGCAAAGAATTCTCAGAGTGACATGCAAGGCAAATTGTATGATTGTTTGAATGCGTATAGGTTTACACCATCAGCTACCAGTAAGAAGTCACCTGCTGATTGGATGCTTGGATTCAGAGGTCGTAACCAACTTAGCATGTTGTTGCCCACGGATAAAGTGGACCTGAAAGGGAATGAGAGTGATCAGCCTAAGAGAGGTTTTCAGGTAAATGATAAAGTATTAGTAAAAAATCCTGTTAAAGGTATGTTCAAGTGGGTACGTGCTAGGGTTATGAAACAAATTGGTCTGGTTGTATATCTAGTTAGATTTGCTGGTGGGGAAATCAGAAAGGTGCACCTTAATCAGTTGCGTTTCAGTTTGTTACCGGATTCTGACCATCCTCCTGCCAGATGCTGGTACCCGGAGACCTCCCCAGGTCCTCCTATTTCCCCTACCCAGCCATCAAGGGTTCAGAATGATTCTGTGCCCCGTCCTAGACCAGAAGTTGGCTCGCCGATCGCACAGCCTCAGACCAGAGCAGGGTTAAGGACGGCGTCAGAGCGCCGCCCACCTAATCGTTTTTCACCCTCTAAATACGATTAATTGTAAGAAGTTTATGTGTAGAATGGTGTACCTTGTATATTATGTTCTTTGTAAGTATTATGTACATTGTGTAGTATGTTCTTTCTAAGGGGGGGAATGTTATGTTGGTAACACTGGGCCCACCGCCAAAAAGGTTCCCGGCTCGTCCTAGTTGTTAGTTCAGTTCAGTCCATCGTTAGTTAGTTCAAAGTCTGTACTGTGTCGTAAGTCTAAGTCCTTGTCTCTCTTGTAAAGTTCATAACCTTAATTATACTTCGTTCCGTGGTACTTGTTGTGCTTCATTCCAGTCACCCGTTCAGCAAAGTCACTGTCAAGTAAACGACAGTTCAAAGAGGAAAGAAAGTTAACGAAAATTTACTCTTTTAGTTCTCAGTTTAGTTTTAGTTATGTAGCTTCGCTGGAAAAGCTCAACCTTCTAAGGAATGTTTCTAGGTAATGTTTTTGTTAGTGTGGTGAAAACCACCCCCTCTTGTCAACAGCCCTTTTCAGGGCTACCAAAAAGAGGTAGACACAACACAAAAATATTTATAAGACGTCGAGTTATAACTCCGTCAAACAAAATATTTCACCAGAGAGAAAATACTAAATTCTCTCTCAAAAGTGAAATATTAAATAATAACACACAAGGCGACCTCCCTAAACATTTACTGGGCGAGAGAGATGCGACAAGCATCTCGAAACAAGTCGCCTTGAATGAGAAATCTCAAACAGAAAAACTCAAGGTCGTCAGCCACCCCCCGGGGACCCCGTCGCAGCGACGGACGTGGGGAAACCACCTCGAAAGACCAGCTCAGCTATCATACTCACAGATACTGAGAAAACAATGTGCGAACCAATGAGATTACACAGTCGAATTAATGAAATTAAGCGGACCAACCAGGAGGCGGCAGGAGGCGGCCACCTCCCTATAAATACCCCGCTGGGAGCCCTCCGAAATTCATTCCACTCTCCGCTCTCGACGACTACACTTGGAAGTACGAAGATTTCTACACGCTCTACGCTGACGAACCTTCTGCATCCCGAGTTCATCTCAAGAACGGCTTCCTACTGCTTTCTACAAGGCCTACCTTCTCTCCACACAGATCTCGCATTGGCATCTACGAGTCCAGTGATTATTCATCCTGCTCATTGCCCAACGTAGTTCATCTGTCAGGACGCCACCCGGTACATCTATCGATATTCTCTTTAGATCGTACGCCCGAGGGACGTTCCGAGCCGTGTCGCCCGGGTTTCGTAGCAATAAGCTCGTAACCGACCGCTGTGGGCACGCCGGTAAATTACTCTGCTCATCCGCTCTAATTTACCGTCCAAGGAAGTCTTTTTCAAGACTACGAGGTAGGACCCTGACATACGAGCATTGGAAAGACGCTCTGTCAAGCGAGTCCACCTCCCAAACCCTCTATTTTTATACATAGAGGCATCGAAACGAGCTAAAAACTCGGTTATTTCGATGGAACGTCGGCCGTCTTACTTCCTCATGCAAGGGGAGGCAGACGACGGCGAAGCCGGGCCGCGTAGCCCCCGTAGCGCTCCCTACAGGCTACCCGGCGAATCCGCTGAACCCAGCGACGGCGCAAGGCGCGATCCTCACGCCGGGATCGCCTTCTCACCCGACGTATTCGTTAAAGAAACGTTCGATCAAGCCTCGCCTATACAAAAGATCGAGGATACCTTTCAGACTCGCTCTGAAGCCGATCATTACGATTCGACCAAGCTGTCCGAGTACCCACGATATTCGACGCAGGCCTACCTGGCCGATCCGAGTGTCAAATACACTCCAAATGTGCAAAAAGCGAAGGATACTTTTCAGTACCTCAACCAAGCTCAACATATTCCCCCTACAGATATAAATCTTAGGCCGGAATATTACAAAACGGCTCAGTACCAAACTGATCGAACCCAGCACCCGCTATGCGAGCCCAGTGCTCCACGCGGCTGCGACACGAACTACCTCCCATTTCAGTCCGCCAAGCCAGTTGACCTTGGCGGATCCGCTCACATTCCTTACGGGAATAACCCGGGGACTAACCCGCATAACCAGAATATAAATGTCCGACTTGGCCTACCTACGCCAAGTAAAACATATTTAAATCCACTACAAATGGTGACCCCGCCTTTGAACAGGCTTAACACGGAGCATTTCGTTCCCTCTTATGAAGCTAGTGGATTTCAGGGAACCACTGCGGGCGTGCGACCCCCGCCGGGCCTCTACGCCCCACATCTCACGCAACATCCCTCTACACAAAGTGGCTTTCAAGCACTTTTAGAGGAGATGGGAGATTATCAAAAACCAATCTTCCAAAAGAAGAATATCGATCGTGCACTCGCCGAGTTCGATCAATACTGCGTGCGAAAACACCTGAGAACGCAGAATGAATGTTTCTCAGCTATATACAAGTGGGTACCAGAAGAAATGAGGGAAGCTATCGACTCAGCTTACCTCACGGCACCCTACGAAGAGGCCAAACAGCGCCTACAGCGAGAATATGGGTTGTCCTTACAGGACAGGCTCCTCGCACTCGAGGACCCCGCATCTCTCGCCAAAAAACCCAGCACCAAGTACCACGAAATGTACTCTAAAGCTGTTGGGTATTTTTCAGAAGCTCTGATCACTCAAAAGTGGATCGAGACTCTACCCATCGAAGCACGAGGTATGGTCGCAGCTCAGCCTACCACGACCGCCCGGCTCGACCTAGCTGATACGCTACACGCGTACAAAACAGAGAATACTTCTCTGAACATACGAGGAGTAGAATCTACTCCGAAACCCATAAATACTGGTTTCAAAAAGGCCCTCTCGAAACAAGCTGAGTTCAAACCCCAACCAGTGGAGAGTAGGCCTCACAAACCGACGGCCTATGTCTGTCGAAACCACGCACGTTTCGGTAACAAAACTCGCAAATGTGCAGACCCAGAACACTGCACTTGGAAGACAAACACTGCTTCCAAAACTAGCAGAAAGGCAGCGACTATAAGCCAGCCTAAAACCTGGGTTTCAAACGAAAATACTCAGAGGTCGGTACAAGAAAGTACCGTTCCAACCTCCGACGTAGAGAGTTCGGAAAACGAATAACTGCCAGTGTATCTGAGCCTATACACCGGCAGTCTACTGAGTATAAAAGGCTCTTTTTCAAGTGCAAACTAAATGGCACTGAATTTCTCATTGACACGGGAGCAGAAGTGAACATTCTGCCCCACAATGTCACAAAAAAATTGGGCTTGAAAATTCGTAAGTCCAACGTTAAGCTCACAGCAGCTAACGGAGCCCCTATAGACACACTAGGGCGAGCTGACACGACAATTAACATCGGCCTCGGAGACATGACCACCGATTTTATGATCACGAAAGTTGATCTAGCGATCCTAGGTATTCCATTCCTCGAGTCTTGGGATATCGGAATACGGGTCAAACACAAGTACATTTATAAAGATAAAATAAAGAGCTATGCCGATCAAAAAATAGCTGCAGTCATGAACAAAAAATTCACTGACGAACAAATAGCAGCTACTATCCCTCATCGTGACAATACCCCTCAACCAGAGGACGTGCAAATCACGGAGGACGAAAACATTCGCTCTATCATTGACAAATACAATGATAAAATGAGCAAACTTCAAGGTAAGTGGAAAAACAACGGGGTTTACCACCGTATAACCACGGAAGGAACACCAGTACACTTCCGAGCAAGACCCATGGCGGGCGAAAAACGGGCTCAAGTCAAAAGTACTTTTGACAAAATGCTTTCAGAAGGCATAATTGCACCATCAGATTCCGAATGGGCATCCCCGTTACACTGTGTGCCAAAAAAAGACGGGTCATGGAGAATCACCGGCGACTACCGTTTCCTGAACGCGAAAACGAAGAAAGACGCCTACCCTCCTCCTCACATTCGCTCTTTCCAAGCGAATTTACATGATACACAAATCTATTCGACAATAGATTTAAAATCGGCGTATTATCATATTCCGATGCACCCAGATGACGCTCATAAAACTGCAATTATTACACCTTTCGGTCTTTATGAGTTTAAGAAAATGAGCATGGGTTTGGCCGGAGCGGCTCAAACATGGCAAAGATACATGGACAGCATCATGCGAAAATTTGATTTCGCATTTGTATACCTAGATGACATCCTGGTGGCTTCTAAAAATTATAAAGAACACATGAACCACCTCAAACAAATTTTTGACAAACTAGGGGAACACGGACTTCGAGTAGGTTTTGATAAATGCATTTTTTCAAAACCTACCGTCGATTTCCTAGGTTTCACTATCTCGAAAGAAGGGATAATTCCTAAACGAGATAAAATAGAAGCCATAGAACAATTTCCTAGGCCAATAGACGTACGAAGTCTACGCAGATTCCTAGGTATGTGTGGTTTCTACCGAGCATGCTCAAGCAAATTCGCTCACACGGCACAACCTCTGTATGACTCCATTCAGTCAAACAAAAAAAATGACAGAACACCTATCGAATGGACATCAGAGAGAGAAAAAGCTTTCAACAGCTTAAAACAAGCAATGATCAAAGCAACATTGCATAACATTGCTCACCCACACCCTACAGCAGAGTGGAGATTAGTCTGCGACGCATCCGACACACACATCGGAGCGGCACTAGAACAGGAAATTACAGACAAACATGGCTCGAAATCTTACCAACCATTGGGATTTTTCAGTAAAGAAATTCCAGAACAATGGAAGAACAAAGCATCATTCGACAAAGAAATGTTCGCCGTTTACCAAGCTTGCATCCACTGGCACAATGACTTGGACGGCAGATCTTTCCATATTTGTTCTGATCACAAGCCTCTGCTAGGCACGATGCTTAAGAAAAATGCACATTTTTCTAAAATGAGATTAAGATGGCTAACATACATCTCTCAAATGACGAGTGACATTCGTCATATTTCCGGAGAGAGCAACGTCGTCGCCGACGCACTCTCCAGACCCTTCGATCCGGTTGAAATTCAAACAAAATCGATTTCAACCCAGACGGACGAGGGTCCACCCATAGCCGAAATTTCGCAAATTACGGCTGCAATAGAGTGCAATCTTCTACTGCACATTTCAAATTCACAAATTCGTTCTCCTCCTAACGCGGAGGACAAATTGAAACTCACACGAGTTGAATTCCCTCAAGGAGAGATTTGGTGTAACCTAGACCTAGGACACCCTAGACCTTATATTCCAAACGAAATAAGGCAAGAAATAATCAGCCAAATTCACAATTTGGGACACCCAGGTATACACTCTACAGTGTATAAAGTTAAACAAAGATATTTTTGGCACGGACTCCGTGCAGATGTCTCCAACTGGGTCCGAGCGTGCGAAACTTGCCAACGAGCAAAAATCACGCGCTCCGTGAAGCTCCCTTACTCCGAATTTGAAACGGCTAACAAATTTTCACACGTACACGTTGATATTACCGGACCCTTACCTTTAGCTAAAGGAGGGAAACGTTACATTTTAATGATGGTTGATAGAGCAACGGGTTGGCTAGAGGCAGTCCCTCTTAACAACATCGAAACAACCACAATCACAAACGCCTTTATCAATATTTGGGTAGCTTCAAAGGGCGTACCTAAATACATCACAAGTGATCAGGGCACTCAATTCGAATCAGATCTGTTCAATTCCATTATGGAACGTCTCGGAGTAAAACATACTCACACGTTACCATACAAACCATCAACAAACGGAATGGTAGAACGCAGAAATAGATCTTTGAAAGAGGCTCTCAAAGCACAAAACGAAAATTGGCTCGACGCACTTCCAAAAGTTCTACTCGCCATGCGTACGGCAGTAGACCCAGCGACTGAAACTACGCCTTTCCAAAAAGTTTACGGAATTGACGTACCACTCCCAGGAGACATTTTCGTAACTTCTACGAACCTTTCGGAACCTCTTTTCTTCCGGCCTACGCATATTAAACATAATAATACGAAATATGCCGTAAACATGCCCAAAAATTTGGATACATGTACTCATGTCTATATCAGAGTGCCCACACAGCTCACCTCTCTGCAATGTCCTTACACGGGACCATTCAAAGTGGTTAAAAGAGATAAGTTTTCGGTTACAGTGCAAATTGGCGAACATACAAAAAAAGTTCCCAAACAGCAAATAAAACCAGCTTACACTCTAAAAACAGACGAAGCTGTGTCACTAAACAAAAATCAGGCAGAAAATAAGGAGGAGACTCCCCGAAAATCTGCCAGAAGGCACGTCCCCTCTACCAAATTCGACGAGAGATGGGTGACGGCGCTCGAAACACCCCAGCCGGCGTCGTCGTTAATAACACGACGTCTTAGGGGGGCGCCTGTGGTGAAAACCACCCCCTCTTGTCAACAGCCCTTTTCAGGGCTACCAAAAAGAGGTAGACACAACACAAAAATATTTATAAGACGTCGAGTTATAACTCCGTCAAACAAAATATTTCACCAGAGAGAAAATACTAAATTCTCTCTCAAAAGTGAAATATTAAATAATAACACACAAGGCGACCTCCCTAAACATTTACTGGGCGAGAGAGATGCGACAAGCATCTCGAAACAAGTCGCCTTGAATGAGAAATCTCAAACAGAAAAACTCAAGGTCGTTCAGCCACCCCCGGGGACCCCGTCGCAGCGACGGACGTGGGGAAACCACCTCGAAAGACCAGCTCAGCTATCATACTCACAGATACTGAGAAAACAATGTGCGAACCAATGAGATTACACAGTCGAATTAATGAAATTAAGCGGACCAACCAGGAGGCGGCAGGAGGCGGCCACCTCCCTATAAATACCCCGCTGGGAGCCCTCCGAAATTCATTCCACTCTCCGCTCTCGACGACTACACTTGGAAGTACGAAGATTTCTACACGCTCTACGCTGACGAACCTTCTGCATCCCGAGTTCATCTCAAGAACGGCTTCCTACTGCTTTCTACAAGGCCTACCTTCTCTCCACACAGATCTCGCATTGGCATCTACGAGTCCAGTGATTATTCATCCTGCTCATTGCCCAACGTAGTTCATCTGTCAGGACGCCACCCGGTACATCTATCGATATTCTCTTTAGATCGTACGCCCGAGGGACGTTCCGAGCCGTGTCGCCCGGGTTTCGTAGCAATAAGCTCGTAACCGACCGCTGTGGGCACGCCGGTAAATTACTCTGCTCATCCGCTCTAATTTACCGTCCAAGGAAGTCTTTTTCAAGACTACGAGGTAGGACCCTGACATACGAGCATTGGAAAGACGCTCTGTCAAGCGAGTCCACCTCCCAAACCCTCTATTTCTATACATAGAGGCATCGAAACGAGCTAAAAACTCGGTTATTTCGATGGAACGTCGGCCGTCTTACTTCCTCATGCAAGGGGAGGCAGACGACGGCGAAGCCGGGCCGCGTAGCCCCCGTAGCGCTCCCTACAGGCTACCCGGCGAATCCGCTGAACCCAGCGACGGCGCAAGGCGCGATCCTCACGCCGGGATCGCCTTCTCACCCGACATATTCGTTAAAGAAACGTTCGATCAAGCCTCGCCTATACAAAAGATCGAGGATACCTTTCAGACTCGCTCTGAAGCCGATCATTACGATTCGACCAAGCTGTCCGAGTACCCACGATATTCGACGCAGGCCTACCCGGCCGATCCGAGTGTCAAATACACTCCAAATGTGCAAAAAGCGAAGGATACTTTTCAGTACCTCAACCAAGCTCAACATATTCCCCCTACAGATATAAATCTTAGGCCGGAATATTACAAAACGGCTCAGTACCAAACTGATCGAACCCAGCACCCGCTATGCGAGCCCAGTGCTCCACGCGGCTGCGACACGAACTACCTCCCATTTCAGTCCGCCAAGCCAGTTGACCTTGGCGGATCCGCTCACATTCCTTACGGGAATAACCCGGGGACTAACCCGCATAACCAGAATATAAATGTCCGACTTGGCCTACCTACGCCAAGTAAAACATATTTAAATCCACTACAGTTAGGTACGTTTGTTTTTGTATGTAAGTTTTCCGAGAGTTAATAATAAGTAATTCAACCGCTCAACCAAGCTCAACAGACTCAGCGTTAAAAAGGTGATGAAATAACTGTCGACCAAAAATGCTTTTTTGGTTTTGTGGCCAACTTCATTTTCCGAAATTCGACCCACAGCATTAATCTGATCGGGACGGCTAAGGAACTCGTCCTTTCTGTTTGAAAATCTGAATCTCTTTGGAAACATGAAATTTCGGGACGAAATTGAAATGATAGGCAACCTTGGTTAAGTAGGAACTTTTTGTTCTTTAAAAAAAGTAGGTTAGCCTGCGCTGCGTAAATGAATAATATTGGTGGTATTAAAGTCATATCACATATAGTAAGCAAAAAACTTTCAATAAATATAGGTACATGTAGGCACATATATATGAGCAACGGTAACTCGACTGTCGAGGCACGTATGCCTTGACAGGGAAACAGCGTTGAGTTCAGAGCCCTCCATCTTATTAATACTCAAAGAAGGAACCCGATAGGTATCTATAATATCAACGAAGGAACGTAAAACCAGGCAAAAAACTCGTGACAGTGACAACCATAAAATAACAACAACCGCCTGAACCTGAAATCTAAAGCACCTATGATTCGCGATATCAACAATGATACGTTACCAATGATACGCGATCAGCTGACTAGTACTGTAAGTTGCCCAGAATGCCAGAAGGAAGCGCTAGTTGTGCCTTTAGGTGGGCTCCCGGGAGACTCTCCTCTCTTCTCACTCCACCCCCCGCTCACCTCACCTCACCACCCACCGTGACCCCCTGCCAAGCGTGCCAGGCGTACGTCTAACACCCAAAGCCTCGAAAAAGACACTTTTTCGCCCGTTTTTGGCCCATAGCATCTATGCGAGTAAAGCGATCGGGATGGTTAAACGTTAGGACCAACTAGACCCCAAATCGAGTCTATATGCGAAAGAACGGGTTTTTAGCGAATTTTCTTAGAAAATAAAGCTATTGCAATGGCTCCAAAAATTTTAAAATAAAAATTTTCTTAATCGAAATCTGTTTTGAGGCATTCTGAAATGATTCCTGGATTTTAACGCTTTTATATATATATATATATATATATATATATATATATATATATATATATATATATATGTGTGTGTATGTATGTATGTATGTGTGTGTCATTCCAGACGATAACTCTTGAGATAAAAACTTCGTTCTTTCGCCAAAAAACGCTGCAAATTATTTCACAAAGGTTTATTATTTTTTCAATTGAGTAGGATCGTAGTTTTAGTTGGCTAGCGTACGTCATAAGGCCCGTCCAGACTCCTCGGCGTGTCGTACTTCGAGTTGCCACAACCTATACTTCTATAATTATATATGCATGTTTACATTTCTCGATTTGAGCTCCTATCTATTCAAATAGTTATTGCCTTAATAATAGCATTATCTAAGTACGTACGAAAAGTAGAGAGGCTATGTTATTAAATATGCGTAGGAAAAGCTTTGGTATTAACACACAAAAATTACCTTGAAAGAAACATATTCATGCCTCGAACGAACGCCGGCGCCGTACCCATCACAAGCCGCGGCGCCGGCGCCTCCTCTCACTCCATCCCCCCGCTCACCCCCCTCTCCACCCACCGTGACCCCCTGCCAAGCGTGCCAGGCGTGCGCGCGTCGAAAAATACACTTTTTTGCCCGTTTTTGGCCCATAGCATCTATGCGAGTAAAGCGATCGGGATGATTAAACGTTAGGACCAACTAGACCCTAAATGGAGTCTATGTGCGAAAGAACGGGTTTTTTAAGTCAATTCTTAGGCCTTTTATGGCCCGGACGGCGAACGGCGGACGGCGAACGGCGGACGGCGAACGGCGGACGGACATTTCAAATTTGGATTCTACGCTCCTTGAAACGTAAAGTGACAAAGTTTGAGGGGGGGTTATAAAAATTTTTTGCTACACGATCACATAGGCTTATTATTGGAAATAATAAACCAAAATCAAGCATCTCAAAAGAAAGGATGAGTTCGTTGGACAACACTTTTTGAGTACATTAAATTGGTCAAATTTCAAAAAATGTGCTAAAAAAATCACTAAAAATGACTGAAAACGTCTAAAAACTGTTGAATTTATATTTTTATCAGAATCGTAGTCGAAAGAAGTTTATTGACGATGAACTAAAACATTCAAAAATGTATTCACAAAATTATGGTGAAAAATGTACTTGAATTTCATCAATATTTGCTGAAAAATTGATTGAAAAACTGCTAAACATCCAAAATCTGTTTTTATTCGTAGAATATGATTTGGAACGAGTTTATTTGCCATAAAATTGGTGGTTAACAATTTCTTTGTACTCGGAATGCACAAATTTCAAAACAGTAATATAATATAATGTTACCATAATCTACGAAAATTCGCTCATATGATCATGCTGCATGACTGGAACTTTTGAAGTAAATCCTTAGGCCTTTTAAGGCCTGGACGGCGAACGGCGGACGGACATTTCAAATTTGGATTCTACGCACCTTGAAACGTAAAGTGACAAAGTTTGAGGGGGGGTTATATAAATTTTCTGCTATACGATCACATAGGCTTATTATTGGAAATAATAAACCAAAATTCGGAATGAATTTCACATGATTTGTTTTTTCTACCAGCCATTTATAATTTCACTCCACATGGGAGCTTGGAGGGCAGCCACAGGATGACCTCAAGGTGATTGTGAATATCATCGTGACTGGAACAACTCAGAGTAAAATTTATTGTCAGAGCGTTTCGAAGCTCTTCAGGCGTCAGCCGGCATCTCGGACTTGAACTTGGGAACTACCACCCAAACAAAATTCGATTAACAACAAAACGAAAACTATAGGTAAGTAGATATTTTACATTTCTGAATATCAATCTCTCTGAAGAAGCCCCAGTTCCTGGGGAGAAACGTTGGAGTTTAATAAAAATAGTAATAATAAAATAAAAAACCAATTTAGGGACAGAATGCCTATTTTATAAAGCTTGTTATAATCTGAACTGTCCGAATAAAGAAACTTTAGAAGGGAGGAGAGTCAGGTCCTTGGTAGACGCATTCTGAAAAGATTACGCTGTCCTCTGCTTTCATGTTCAGACAGTAGTTGTGATTAGGGTTCACTAACACCTTAAATATATTTGTAAGAGATAGAGGTAGTTACATCGAAAAACGGCAATTAGGTATTCTGCCAGGAAGGTAATTAATACATAATTAATTGACATTACTCTTACCTGACAAAATTGGAAGTTTGATCTCTCGAGACGACTTGAGGAGGTGCAGCTGCAGCATAGTGCAACACAAGTAGAGCTACGATACCGAATTTAATCATGATCCTAATTAAACTATTCTGTCGGGACCTACTCTAACAGAGTAACAACGAGAGACAGAGCGTCTCCAAGTAAGACCGCCTGAAATGCAGTGGACACGATGTGGAATAGTGAAATGAGCTTTTATGAGGAACAATCTTGAAACGGGGGGAAGTTAGAAGAGAGGGGAGACGGTCGGGAAGAATAACAATCAGCGCTCTAATATGAAACTATTATATTTTGACATCTAAGAACGCATTTTCCTGCATCATCAAGTTTTCCAAATGAAAGGACGAGTTCATTGGCCAGCACTTTTTGAGCACAATAAATTAATCAAATTTCGAAAAACAATCAAATCAGTCTTTATTGATAAAGGTAATATACGTATATTCAATGCATGGGAGCTATCCCACCTTCCTTAAATAAACATTATTCTTCTTGAAAATACTCATTTGTATGAGACTTCATTTACGTAAAACAAAATAAACAAACATACTAGGTACTTCAATTCACTCAAATTTTAAACTAGGTTTTAAACTTAGGCAGGTACATAATTAATAATAAAATTGATAGTAAATTTGTTATCAGGAAAGAGTGTGGCTGAAACAAAAATGCTTTGCGCTTATTTTATGAGTTATGTGAAAAAACGCCGTTTCACGATTAGGTTACTAGAAGAGGCTGGATTGGAGATTGCCTAACTGAGATTGTCTCTAAAGTAACAATATTAATTTTATTATTAATTATGTACCTACCTAAGTTTAAAACTAAGTTTAAAACTGTGGTGAAAACCACCCCCTCTTTTCAACAGCCCTTTTCAGGGCTACCAAAAAGAGGTAGACACGACACACAAATATTTATAAGACGTCGAGTTATAACTCCGTCAAACAAAATATTTCACCAGAGAGAAAATACGAAATTCTCTCTCAAAAGTGAAATATTAACTAATAACATACAAGGCGACCTCCCTAAACACTTACTGGGCGAGAGAGACGCGACAAGTATCTCGAACCAAGTCGCCTTGAATGAGAAAACTCAAACAGACAAGCAAACGTCCTCTAAAACTAACAAGGACAATTCAAACAAGCCTACTCGCCAATCAGAAACACTGATTACACGAGAGACAATAGGCGAACCAACCAGGAGGCGGCAAGCAACCACCTCTGGTCCAGCAGCCACCCCGGGGACCCCGTCTGAACAACGGACGCAGGGAAACCACCCGAGGTCCCCGTCTAAACTCAAGGTCGTCGGCTCCGCGACGGACGCTCGTAAGCCACCCCCGGGACCCTGTCGCAGCGACGGACGTGGGGAAACCACCCCGGAGGACCAGCTCAGCTATCATACTCGCAGATACTGAGAAAACAATGTGCGAGCCAATGAGATCACACAGTTGAACTAACGAAATTAAGCGGACCAATCAGGAGGCGGCAGGAGGCGGCCACCTCCCTATAATTACCCCGCTCGGAGCCCTCCGAATTCATTCCACTCTCCGCTCTCGACGACTACACTTAGAAGTACGAAGATTTCTACACGCTCTACGCTGATGAACCTTCTGCTCCCGAGTTCATCTCAAGAACGGCTTCCTACTGCTTTCTACAAGGCATATCTTCTCTCCACACAGATCTCGCATTGGCATCTACGAGTCCAGTGATTATTCATCCTGCTCATTGCCCAACGTGGTTCTTCTGTCAGGACGCCACCCGGTACATCTATTGATATTCTCATTAGATCGTACGCCCGCTGGGACGTTCCGAGACGTGTCGCCCGGGTTTCGTAGCACTAGGCTCGTCACCGACCGCTGTGGGCACGCCGATAAATTACACAGCTCATCCGCTCTAATTTATCGTCCAAGGAAGTCTTTTTCAAGACTACAAGGTAGGACCCTGACATCCGAGCAAAGGAAAGAAGCTCTGTCAAGCGAGTCCACCTTCCAAACCCTCTATTTCTATACGTAGAGGTATCGAAAACGAGTTAATAAACTCGGATATTTCGATGGAGCGCCGCCCGTCCTATTTCCTCATGCAAGGGGAGGCGGAACACGGCGCGGCCGGGCCTCTTAGCCCACGCAGCGCTACCTACCCGCTGCTCGGCCAGTCCGCTGTTCCCAGCGACGGCCCAAGGCTCGATCCTCGCGAAGAGATCGCCTTCTCACCTAACGTATTCACGAAGGAAACGTTAGATCAAGCCTCACACACACAAAAGTACGAGGATACCTTTCAGACCCGCTCTGAAGTCAATCATCATGATTCGACAAAGATTTCCGAATATCCACGATATTCTACACAAGGCTACCCGGCCGATCCGAGTGTCAAATACACTCCAAATGTACAAAAAACAAAGGATACTTTTCAGTACCTCAACCAAGTTCAACATATTCCTCCTACAGATATAAATCTTAGGCCGGAATATTACAAAACGGCTCAGTACCAAACTGATCGAACCCAGCACCCACTATGCGAGCCCAGTGCTCCACGCGGCTGCGACACGAACTACCCCTCAGTTCATCCCGCCAAGCAAGCTGACCTTGGCGATTTCGCTCACATTCCTTACGGGAATACCTCAGGGACTAACCCGCATAACCAGAATATAAATGTCCCACTTGGTCTACCTACACCAAGTAAAACATATATAAATCCACTACAAAAACCTTGTTTAAAATTTGAGTAAATTGAAGTAGTATATTTGTTTATTTTGTTTTACGTAAATGAGGTCTCATACTAATAAGTATTTTCAAGAAGAATAATGTTTATTTAAGGAAGGTTGGATAGCTCCCATGCATTGAATAGGTATATTACCATTATCAATAAAGACTGATTTGATTTATTGATTGAAATTTCGAAAAACGTTGTAAAGTGATTGCATTAAGGTAGACTCGAAAACTTGTTGAACGAACACATATTATACTCTGAACATTTGAGAACTAGAAAAATGAGATAAACAGAAAATGCTGTTACCCTTAACAACCGTAATACTGCAACCAAACTCTTTGGCAATATACATGACAATCTCTCCCCACTATGAAAGGCTACCTACCTAATAAGTTAGGTATTAATCCAAAAAGTTATTGTATGCAGTCTCTGAGATATAGCATTTCCAAGCCAAATGAAACCTTTTCCAAGTCAAATGAAACCTTTTGCAAGTCAAATGAAACCTTTTCCAAACCAAATGAAACCTTTTCCATATCAAATGAAACCTTTTCCAAACCAAATGAAACCTTTTCCAAACCAAATGAAACTTTTTCCAAATCAAATGAAACTTTTTCCAAACCAAATGAAACCTATTGAGAAAAAAGTCCAGTCATGCACCATGACCCCAAGAGCGAATTTTTGAAGAAATCTTCGACATTTCAGTCGCTACATAAGAGTAGTTCAATCTGAATTTGGACAATGTTTCATTCAAATATTACCGATTTTTACAACTAGCGAACGGCATTATTTCGATTTTTGACTGATTTTTCAACTTTGAAATTTTTGAAAACTTGATACATATTATTATAGGACATTTTACGCTGATTCCGAATATAACACATGTTAGTATGCTGAAAAAATTATTTCGCACAACAAATCGCAAAAAACAGGCTATTTTGAAATTGTTGACTACATTTTTGAAAATTTCAACCCGAAGATGTAATCCGATCATGCTGGCCAACGAATTTGAACTTTCGTTCTGTGTCCTTAACATTTTAAAATTTGTTTGAAGGTTCTAGCACAATTCTACGGACAGTTATCGTATGGAATGACACATACATACACACATAAAAAAATGCGTTAAACTTCAGAATATGATTCAGAATAGCCTGAAACGGATTTCTGCATAAAATTTTTTCAAAAATTCACATTCTACAAATTTTGAGACGAGAACAATAGCATAATTTTCTTCAAAAATTCGCTAATGAGTGAACTGAGGTACCTAGATAGGTAGGTACCCTGCAAGTTGCAGGTAGATGCAATTGTACCTATTATAGAAAGACGTTGACAAAATGAAAATTCGATGAATTTCAGGCATAGGATTACCGAAGTGGATCTCACCTTAGTAGAATAGGAAACAAGTAAGTTTGAGAAATTTCTGACTGTTGAATGTGAGTGGGTACCTCAGTACCTCAGGTACCTATCTAGGTACCTCAGTTCACTCATTTTCTCAATAGGTTTCATTTGGTTTGGAAAAAGTTTCATTTGATTTGGAAAAGGTTTCATTTGGTTTGGAAAAGGTTTCATTTGATATGGAAATGGTTTCATTTGGTTTGGAAAAGGTTTCATTTGACTTGGAAAAGGTTTCATTTGACTTGGAAAAGGTTTCATTTGGCTTGGAAATGCTATATAAAGGTGGCTAAATAATTCTGGTAGAACGTTTGTTCAGTTCAAAATAAAGTTATTAATCCAATTATTAATCCAAAAAAAAAAAAAGAAAAAAAAGTTATCAATCCAAAAAGTTATTGTATGCAGTCTGTGAGATATAAAGGTGGCTGTATAACTCTGGTAGAACGCGTGTTCAGTTCAAAGATATGAGTTGTTTGAGTTTGGGATATCGTTTCTGAATGTTAGTGTGCTCGTTGAGCTGTCTCAGGCTTTGGACTAGCTGGTGGGACATGTTGAGAGGCTGCTCCTACTCGATTGTTTGTATCAGTTTGCATTGTGAGAATTGGATTTACTGGAGATGCAGCAGCTTGGACATGAGACTTTAGTCCTTCAATTTCTGGAGGGGTAGATGGGCAGAATATGTCAATGGCTTAACTGCCAGTCTCTTACTGTCAACGTGGATAAGTCTAAATATATATAGGTATTCGTGTAGTTAGCCATTTCTTCGTACGAAATGGACGAAAAATAGCCATTAGTTAGCCATCTTCATCCAGAGATCCAGCCATCTTCGTATAGTTAGCCATTTCAAGCCAATGGACGAAAAATTTTAACAACTGAGACTGAAATTATAACTTCTGAAACAATGACAAAATACACCTCGTATGGATCTGCCCCCTATTCACCTGATGAGGCCTTTTGAAAGGGCGAAACTAGTTGTGAAGACAATAAATACATAAAAGGGAAGAGGCCGTGATACTTCCACCCTCACACCAGTATTCAGTCTAAATATATCCTGTTCTCTCGGGCCAGAGACAGGGATTCCCATAATCTCAGACTAAAGCTACACTTTTGTAACTTGGAGTTCGCAACGCGTGCTTGCAGGGAGATTGAGAGAGTGAAGAGCGCAAAGTACTTGGGTATTGTATTGAATGAAAACCTCATCCTCATGAAAGCCGTTGCTGGGGAAATGAATCTTCTTTAGTTTTCACCGGACAAATTCAAGCCCTAGATCTCCTGACCAACAGAAAAATCTTAGTTTTCCAAAATTTCAAACCATATTCGTTTAAATTGTGAAAGTGTGTCAAAAAAGTGGTTTTTTCCCAACCGTTTCGGGTGGGGGGAGGGGGTTGGCAGGCGAAGCCTGCAGGTATGGCCCCCTAGTTATAATATGCACACACTATGGAACCTAGTTTCCTTTATTTATATTAATAAATAAAAATAAACGCATTAAGGATCACATTGGGACATTTAATATTACATTAAACGCTCTATGTGCTCTTGGAGGTTTAAGCTAAATTTTCTGCCCATTTCTCACCTAAAGGAACCCCCCCCCCCCCCCACCTTTTCAGTATGGATATGACATCAGTAAGACCAAACTTAGATGCATAACTAGTAGTCAACTCACAGCATCATTTCATGATCAGTGAGCAACAGGCTGGCACTCCTGCAGCAAACTGACGTTTTCCCACATGAGATTGATAGCATCATAGAAGAAATTAATAATACCATACCTACATCATAATAATGGTAGATGATCATACCTACATAAGTATGATTATCAAACAACTTAACTATCTGAAGTTATACAGCCCAAAGAAACCTGGCGGCCCTGCATGTTAAGAACTAGTAGTAGGAAGTATCCACTGCCAACTATATTACTTCTACATCCCTGACGAGGCCCACAAAGGGCGAAAGCGCTTGGAAGTAAATCACATGACATGAGGATTTGCCATAACCATTCGTCCTCCCATCACAACACACCGATCAGAATGATGTGTACAGTTTGCTAGTCTGGATGCTCGCATCTAAAAAAGAAAAAAAAAGTCCTAAACCAATCCTCTTAGTAAATATAGATTAGCTGGACAACTAGATCAGAGTGATGTGTGCACCACCACAAGGTGCTCTAAGAATAGTGGCCTCCTTATAATACACAAGTACCCAGTTCAACTAATGACGATCAATTTTGAAATAATGTTTTCTCATGGCTGTAACTCGGAACATTAAAAACCATGTGAGGGCGCCACTACCATCAAAACCTGCCTCAAATCACAGTCTATGTGGGCCTGGTCAAGCTGGGGACATGGTGAGATATAATTTCATTTTTAGAAAATTTTCGTTGACATTTTGAAATCAAAATTTTCATTATTTAAATCTGTTTTTTTAGTAACTCTGAAACGAATCCTAAAGTTTAACGCTTTTTCATTTATATATATAAATGTATGTGTGTTTTTGTCCATCCTGACAATAAATCTCCTTAGGATTGAGATAAAAATTCCGTTCTTGCGCCAAAAAATTAAGGTTTCCAAACGAAAGGACAATTTCGTTGGCCTAAATTGGTCAAATTTCAAAAACGTAATAAAAAATCACTAAAAATAGTTATTCTTATTTATATTTTTAGTAGAATATTGCTCAAATAAAGTTTATTAACTATAAAATAGAACATTAACAAAATTATGTGCAAAATTATGCAGAAAAATGTACTTAAATTTCATTAAAATGTGCTAAAAAATCTATAAAAACTCCAAAATCACTTTTTGAATTGCAGAATATTATTTAGAACGGGTTTTTGGTCATAAAATTGGTAGTTAACAATTTCTTTTCCCTCAAAGTCCGTAATTTTCGAACAATGTAACATAATGTAGTACGATAATTTACGAAAATTCGCTCATACGATGTTGCTGCAAGACTGGAACTTTTTAGCACTTTCTTGGTTATTTTCCCAATAGATACGACCCATCATAATAGCATCCATGTGAAATGAATACAAGTAGGGAAAGAAGTGTGAAGCCTCAAACCAGATTTTTTTTTTTTTTCAAATTTAAGGATAGAAGATTCTGGAATTCAAAGTAAATTGCTGAAAAGGCAAATATTTCGAAGTTTTTGGTTATTAAGGGAATTGAAAAAACTCTCAACAAATTCATGATACGAGTATTTATATTGAATAAGTAAATATTGGATATGTTGCTTGTGATGATCACAGTAAGCACTGCGCATGGAAAAATAAAAAATTACAACTTATACAATTGAAGACAATATTGGTAGATGTTTCTGGTACATAATTACCTTCTACCAGAAGTGGAGAACTACGAGATCACCTCCATTTTTTCGCACAACCATCTTGGAGCAGGAAGGTTCCGGGGGATGGAATTCTAAGCATTCGACAGTTCGCAAGATTTGACGTGTCTTCATATCTCGAATGAGGAGCTGCCCAGGTGTATGGATGAGCAAAATGGCGTCCATGACGATGTGAATCCTGTAGACATGAGCGTAACCGCTCTCAACTTGGAAAATTCCTACCAGACGCAGCTTTTCCGTATCATAGACAGTCACTGTGGGGGGATCTCTAGGATAATATTCTAAGTAAGTAATGAGATTCCCAAAGGCCTGTACACTGCCCACGATACCTTGCCTATTTGTCAACGCGTCCAACATCTGACCGTCTCTCAAGTCGAATAAAATCAATTTTTCCTCCGATTCACTTTCCATAATAGCCACTGCTCCTGTGAATAGTCTACTTTCCAAACACCCTTCTAGTTCCAGAACAGTTTCACTGTAACTAGATTTCTCCACATCATAAGCATATATCGAGGTGCAACTCTGATATGTTAAAACTATATGAATGGTGTTATCATGTAAAAAGACAGAGGCACTTTTTAATTGTTCTCCCCGCATCTGCCTAGGAAAATCTACTTCTTGGACTTTGGTTTGGAATTCCAGAAACCAGATGTGCAGAGGTGAGCACCAGAATACACCTGCATCATAACGTGAAGTCATGCCGACAAATAACTTCCCATTCTGGTCACACTCTATGATAAGGTTGCCAGGGTAACCAATTTGCTCATACCAGTTTGTCAGGTCTGGGGTATCGGGGATGGTCTCCGAATGGTCCCTGTCGAACAAAGCGAGAAACTTCAGCTTCAGGTTTTTATCTTTGCCTTTAACATAAACCTGCAGCAACGTGCGTTGAACAATCACCAGGGTGTTGTTGGATAATTTGACGAGTGATGGTCGGCGGTCCCTCAGTGCGAGATGTATTTCACCTGTCATGACTGGGTTGTCTACTATGTTGAATACGGTGTAATGTAATGAACCGGACCACATAGGCACCAATAACAGTTCATCATCACTCTCCATTATGTAGGAGACAGGTGGAACACTGCTAATAAGGTCTTCCCGGCAGCACCCACGTTTCCAATTTCTTTTGAGAATGACGTCATCCATGTATCTCCTTCTCCAAACACACAGCAGCGGCAGATTCTCGGTTTCGAACACTTCGTACGAAGATCCCACTCTCTTGCGTTCAGCCCGTAACTTCAATCTCTCCTCCGATATGTATTTCCTGCACAGCTTTTTCCAGATGCGGTCGCTATTGACGGCATTGCGCCAACCAAGGCAAACTAACGAGCAAGATAGAACATCTCCCAAAGCTAAGTGTAGCAAAATTATTTCAAACACCTCTTCAGGCAAACCGAAATGGTTATCAACCGACATCATTCGTTCGCGTACGAAATAAAGATGAACCGAAAACAACAATGAATGTTAATTATTATCGTTTCGCAATAGCAACTAGTAAAGTAGGAAGCACTGAATTACTCGTATACCAACTAAGTGTGCCAGCAATCTGGGAAATAGGGGAAAATTATACTGTTATCAATGCGATTATCAGATTGACGTGTTCTTTCTGACGGATAAGGGGCCCTTTTGGGGAAATATAAGCCATCAGGCCTGAGATTTCTTTCTACGGAAGCCCTATGCAGTCAGTCGGATGGTGGGAGATCTCCATTAGATGCCTTTGCCTTGACTTGCTTCTCCGTGCAGCACACATCGAGGGATCCCCCACTCTTCTTTTCTGCCATCGAATACTCTCGATACTATCGATCCAGCCTCCCAACACATCGATGCAGTCAGAAGTTCTGAAAAGGGAGGGGATAGAATCGGTTCCCTCCTCCGCCGCGCAGCGGCGCTAGTCTCCCAATTTTATCTCCCTCCTACTGAATAGTGAAGTATTGTGATTGTCTCCAAGCACGATAGTTGAAGTGTAGCTCAATGGATATGATAACGGTCTCGTGAGACTAACATCGTGGGTTCAACACTTGCTAACTGGTGTATTTTTTTTTGCTCGTAAAACTCTTGAAATGTACTTCTAAAACGTCATTCTGACCTGCATGTACAACTGATTTGAATATTCACTAAGGGATTGACTACTTGATGTTATGTAGTTTTGAGATGCGAGCTTGTGAGCATCCAGATCACCAAACTATACACATCATTCTGATCTACATGCCCAACTAATCTGCATTTTTACTAAGTGATTGACTACTTGATGTTATGTCTTTTTGAGATGCGAGCTTGCGAGCATCCAGACCACCAAACTATACACATCATTCTGATCTACATGCCCAACTAATCTGCATTTTTACTAAGGGATTGACTACTTGATGTTATGTCTTCTTGAGATGCGAGCTTGCGAGCATCCAGACCACCAAACAATACACATCATTCTGATCTACATGCCCAACTAATCTGCATTTTCACTAAGGGATTGACTACTTGATGTTATGTCTTCTTGAGATGCGAGCTTGCGAGCATCCAGACCACCAAACAATACACATCATTCTGATCTACATGCCCAACTTTTATTTTCTAAAAATGTTAGCAGAGTTTTAGTCAAAACGAAATTGCCAACGATCATCTAGGACATAAAAAAAATGGTTAATGGAATGGTAAAAAATGAAAACGTACTTAAATTTAATTAATGTTTGCTGAAAAATCTATAGAAACTGCAAAAAATATTTTTTGAATCGCCGAATTTTATTCAGTTTGTTGCTGGTTTTAACAATCTCTTTGTACTCAAATTCCAATATAATTTAACATATCACAATACAATAGGTAATTTGAGGAAATTCGTTCATACAATCATGCTGCCTGACTGGAACTTTTTCAATTTTGGCGCTCAGAAGGTCGTTTTATTTCAAAATCAAATCGATGTGTTGGGAGGCTGGATCGATAGTATCGAGAGTATTCGATGGCAGAAAAGAAGAGTGGGGGATCCCTCGATGTGTGCTGCACGGAGAAGCAAGTCTTTGCCTTGCGCGACCAACTTCTTCTTCGTACCTTATCCATGGTACTTTCTCAACGAAAATTCCAAATTAGGATGCGAAGCCTAGCGGCAGAAATCGAACTAGGCAGATCCTGACTGCGAATCTTGTGCCATTTGGATATATTGTATCTGTACCTACCTACCAATTTAGAAAGGTTTTGTGAAAAATGAAGCTATTTTAGTGGCTCCAAAAATTTAAAATCAAAATTTTCAAAAATGCTTAGTTAAAATCTGTTTTATGACATTCTAAAACGATTTTTCATTTACTGGGCGTCCCTTAAAACATCCCCCCCCCCCCCCATGTTAAAATCGTTAATAATGGGTCAAAAAATCATTTTTCTTTCAATCTTAATTTTTTTTTTTTTTTTTTTAAGCTCTCAAAAACGAGAAATTTGAGCATTGCACAAACGTGCGTAATTTACATCAACTTCGTTATTTCATATTAAAAGCCCCATATTTCATTGCAGATTAACGTCACCCTAACGTACCCAAGAGGAGGTTCCTAATTTGCCAGTCAAACTTCAAAACCTGCAGTCAACCAGAAGGAGGTGTGGAAAACCTGCAGTCAACGCGGATTTATATTCGAAAGGAAGAGCTTAACATTTTATGAAAAAAAATTCGGAAAATTCGGGAAAATGGTCGGGAAAACCCCAAAAACTGAGATTTAATACTTCAAAACCTGCAGTCAACCAGAAAGAGGTGTGGAAAACCTGCAGTCAACGCATATTTATATTCGGGAGGAAGAGCTAAATATTTCATGAAAAAAAAAAAAAAAAATCGGAAAATTCGGGAAAATGGTCGGGAAAACCCTAAAAAACTGAGATTTTATACTTCAAAACCTGCACTCAACAAGAAAGAGGTGTGGAAAACCTGCAGTCAACGCGGATTTATATTCAGGCGGAAGAGCTTTACATTTTATGAAAACAAAATTTCGGCAAAATCAGGAAAATGGTCGGAAAAACCCCAAAAAACGGGCCTACCTAATTTGCCAGTCAAACTTCAAAACCTGCAGTAAACCAGAAAGGGTGTGGAAAACCTACAGTCAACCCAAATTATGATTCGGGAGGAAGAGACATAAAAAAAAAAAAAATAAAAAAAAAATCGGAGAATTTGGGAAAATGGTCGGGAAAACCCCAAAACACAGAATTTAAATTTCAAAACCTGCAGTCAACCAGAAAGGGGTGTGGAAAACCTGCAGTCAACCCGGATTTATATTCAAGAGAAGTCGCTAAACAGTTTATGAAAAAAAAAAATTTGGAAAATTCGGGAAAATGGTCGGGAAAACCCCAAAACACTGAGATTTTAAACTTCAAAACCTGCAGTCAACCAGAAAGAGGTGTGGAAAACCTGCGGTTAACGCGGATTTATATTCGGGAGGAAGAGCTAATCAGTTTATGAAAAAAAATATTCGGAAAAATCTGGAAAACCCCAAAAAACTGAGATTTTAAACTTCACAACCTGCAGTCAACCAGAAAGAGGCGTGGAAAACCTGCAGTCAACCCGGATTTATATTCGAGAGGAATCGCTAAACAGTTTATGAAAAAAAAAATTCGGAAAATTCGGGAAAATGGTTGGGAAAACCCCAAAACACTGAGATTTAATACTTCAACACCTGCAGTCAACCAGAAAGAGGTGTGAAAAACCTGCAGTCAACCCAAATTATAATTCGGGAGGAAGAGCTAAACATTTAATTAACAAAAATTTTTGGAAAATTCGGAAAAATGGTTGGGAAAACCCCAAAAATCTGAGATTTTAAACTTCAAAACCTGAAGTCAACCAGAAAGAAATGTAGAAAACATGCAGTCGACGCGGATTTATATTCGAGAAGAAGAGCTAAACAGTTTATGAAAAAGAAAATTTCGGAAAATTCGGGAAATGGTCGGGAAAACCCCAAAAACACAGAATTTAAATTTCAAAACCTACAGTCAACCAGGAAGAGGTGTGGAAAACCTGCAGTCAACCCGGATTTATATTCAAGAGGAATCGCTAAACAGTTTATGAAAAAAAAATTTCGGAAAATTCGGGAAAACCCCAAAAAGACTGAGATTATAACTTCAAAACCTGCAGTCAACAAGAAAGAGGTGTGGAAAACCTGCAGTCAACGCGGATTTATATTTGAGAGGAAGAGCTTAACATTTTATGAAGAAAAAATCTCGGAAAATTCGGGAAAATGGTAGAGAAAACCCTAAAAAACCATTGCTTTTCGACCCGGTAACGTGGGCAAATCAGAAGCCTTCAACGCTCGAGTAATGTATGAATGTATGTGTCATTCCAGACGATAACTGTCCGTAGAATTGTGCTAGAAACTTCAAACAAATTTTAAAATGTTCAGGACACAAAACGAAAGTTCAAGTTCGTTGGCCAGCATGATCAGATTACATCTTCGGGTTGAAATTTTCAAAAATGTAGTCAAAAATTTCAAAATAGCCTGTTTTTTGCGATTTGTTGTGCGAAATAATTTTTTCAGCATACTAACATGTGGTATATTCGGAATCAGCGTAAAATTTCCTATAAGAATATGTATCAAGTTTTCAAAAATTTCAAAGTTGAAAAATCAGTCAAAAATTGAAATAATGCCGTTCGCTAGTTGTAAAAATCGGTAATATTTGCATGAAACATCTTCAAAAATTCGCTCATAGGGTCATGCTGCATGACTGGACTTTTTTATCTTATTTTAACTCACCAAATATGTATAAAATCCATTCATAGGGACGTCCGTGTAATGCATGCATTACTTACCAATATGATTTCATGTAGTTTCGCGTAGTGGCGATATTGTACTTTTCATACCGTAAGTACTTATAATAGTTAGAGCATAAGTTAGTTAGGTATTTTAAAGTGAAAGATCCTTCCATTATTCAAAAGCAATTATCTCAGCACCATTCTTCCAAAGTAACAGAAGAATCGCTCTGCATTTCAATATTGAGACAACATCTTGTACATAAGACACAGTTTTACAAACACCATGGGTTCACCTGGATGGGGCAAGGAGTATGATCAGAGGAGCTGAACAATTGAATAAGTAAATGAATAACTACTTCATGGCACTTTCTGTTATTATATTATTTTCATTTTACATACAATTTTATACAATTCTGTCAATACAATACAATAGTACAATACAATGTCAATACAAAAAACAATTTCATACAATTCTCTCAATTTCTTGTTTATAGGAAATCTGTGGAAAAACAAAACAAAATTTAGATTAATTTGAAACTTTTTAGCTCATGCATATTGATAAGTTAGTAAAAAGAAAATTATCATCAACTACAATAAGTACCGTGCGTTACCACATCAAGAGGCCTACAACGGACCAAAACAATCTTTAGGAAATTGTGAAAATCTATACTTACTTGTGAAATGAGAGTGTGCAGTCTTCAGTTTTGCGATTCATGCAGTTAAATGCCGCACACACTTTAACCATTGTGCATTATCAAAGAAATTTCATGAGTAGATGAACTATAATAATACATTCTTCATTGCACATAAATAAACGATGTGTGCCCCCAATATGGCCGACTACAGACCGTTCAATTTGCAACGCGACACTAGCGCTACGAGTGGGTCTAGTTTACTATTACAATGTCTTTGGGAGAAGAGCTTAGGGATGGTTCTATGGACGGTATCAGTATCCATGATAAGTATCGCTTCTTATCACGTGTGGATAAAGATTGATAAACTACTGATAAGATCGTTCAGCTCATTGATTTTTGCGTTTGTTCAGACAGCTCCATAGATAAAATATATTAGATAGTTAGCCCTACTTTTAGATACCTGGTTTGCGAAAAGACTGTTCCTATGTTATTTTAAATTATCACTGTGACCAAATATTTGATATAAGTCTTCCAAATATTTAACTTGAGCCTCTGTGACGGTTTTATGTGTTTGAACATGTTGATTTCCACATAGGTGAACATGGAGAGAGCCTCTGACGGAAATCTCAGTTCTACCCTTCCTTCCGTAAGTCCTAGTTAGTACGTTGCTTCTAATCGATTTGTTATGTATATTTATGAGTATAATATGTGGGTTACGAATATCTGCGCATTTAATTTCAATGTTATACTCGCTTACTCGTCACTGCTTGTTTGTGTGCTAGGTTTATTTTGAGCCGTATGAACCTACCTGTTGAGTATAAAACCGTTACTGAGGCGTATTAGGGAATCGGTTTGATCAATAAATTGAGTTAGAGTGGAATCAAGTGATCAGCGTTATAATTTCGATGGTACATTAAAATGTATCGACAACCCAAGTGAGTTAGAGTTTGCCTCCCATCAATATGATCTTGAAGTAGGTATGCAGATAAGGATAAATTTTAGCCTAGGATTGCCATCTGTCCTGTTTTCCCATAACTTGTTTCCCAAGTTGGGGGTGTCTGATCCGGGTCAAGTGTCCTGGTTTTGATAACGTCCTGATGAACGCCAGGTTTTCACAAATTCTACATAACACGTATTTGCTCTTCACTTTTGGACCTTGATATCTTACAAAACGTACTTAATTTTTTTAAAATGTATATATGTACGTATGACTCGATCTTGCGGCTGTTTTTCGTCCTGTTCGACTGCCTCGTGCATCATGGTAGGTAGTTTGGGTTCTCGCCAAGTTTGAAGTATAGCCTAGGTTTGCCAACCGTCCTGTTTTCCCTGGACATGTTCCCCAAATCGGTGGTGTCTGGTCCTGGTCAAGTGTCCTGGTTTTGATGAAGTCCAGAAAAAAAGCCAGGTTTTTAAAAATTTTAAATAGCTCGTATTTGCTCTTCTCTTTTGGAACTTGATACCTTACAAAACGTAAAAATTATATGATTATATCAATTGTGACGATCAGTGAACAGTGTAACACTTTTCATGGATCGTTCTCCATCAAGAATGTTGGAGAGGAATGGAGTTGACTGGCAAAGCATTTTAAAGTCCTTGGGAAGCTCGGCAGGACCAGGACGGGACACATCGCGACCACTCCCAGAACGATAAACGCCTCGTTCTGGCAGCAGATGTGGGAAGAGGCGAGACTGATGTTAAATTGTGGAGCGGCCATGTTATCACTTATCTTATATCGCCAACGTATTTTATCATACTTTCATTACTTTTTGAATTTGTTTAGACATTGGTAAAATTTGATAGGAACATATAGAGATGGTGAAGGGTGGTCCTGGCCTGAATAGGCTGCTCCTTCCCATTTCTAGATGCCCCTGATTATCATTTCCCGAAGCACAACAAAACCAAAAAGACATTGACCGCCTCTGAAACAATAGGCATAACCTTCTCCAGTACAAATCCGAGTGGATAAATGTGCATAAACAAAAAAAGTGGGGGGGGGGGTACTATCTTGAATTCGAACCTGGGACCTCTCCTTCCTTAAGCGGCCCATTCGCGATCCTGCTGCAGGAAGTGAGGGGAATGAAAAACTTCCCTCTCTTCTTGCACGGGAGGCGTACAGGACGTGTGTGGAGGCCTTCCTGCTGCAGGTGTCCTGCAGAGCTCTTGTCCGGGTTTCCCATCGGACCATCCTGCGGTCCTGGGTCCCCCACCCTATCAACCGCTAGGTCCGAGCGTGTGTGGAGTTGCCGGAAGACCTTCCATGTTCTAATCACCCACCAACACAGGAAAATAGATTACCTCACAATATCGTATACTGGCGGGATACCTTCGGTTTGAACTGGGAATGATCGTGTATGGGGAACGCACTCTGAGGCAGGAGAGCGAAGAGGGGAACTTCGTTGCACTCCCTACCTCCTGCAGCAGGATCGTGAATGGGCTGCTTCAGGCTGGTTTCACACCTATCCGGGGACCTTATAAATGGTTTTGACCCAGCAATGGCTCTGGTTCTATCTTGTCGTTTACACGTGGCAGGAGCCTGGCAACGTTTTTCCGCTTCTTTTCATTTTCACTTATTTCCTAGTCTGGCTTGCTCAATAGTTCATACCAAATCGTTATCGTTGTCGGTGCTTTATTGGCCACAAAAGAATACGAAGAAGCCGCAAAATTCACTGGGTTCATCCCATCAATATAAGAAGAGACAGAAAGAGGGAGTGCTACGTACTTGCAGGGTGTGCTATGAAGATCAGTTTTAGCGAATTTTTGAAGAAAATTAAGCTATTGCTCTCGCCTCAAAATTTGTAGAATGTGAATTTTTGAAAACATTTTATGCAGAAATCCGTTTCAGGCTATTCTGAATCATATTCTGAAGTTTAACGCATTTTTTTATGTATGTATGTATGTATGTATATATGTATGTATGTATGTATGTATATATGTATGTATGTATGTATGTATATATGTGTCATTCCAGACGATAACTGTCCGTAGAATTGTGCTAGAAACTTCAAACAAATTTTAAAATGTTAAGGACACAAAACGAAAGTTCAAGTTCGTTGGCCAGCATGATCGGATTACATCTTCGGGTTGAAATTTTCAAAAATGTAGTCAAAAATTTCAAAATAGCCTGTTTTTTGCGATTTGTTGTGCGAAATAATTTTTTCAGCATACTAACATGTGGTATATTCGGAATCAGCGTAAAATTTCCTATAAGAATATGTATCAAGTTTTCAAAAATTTCAAAGTTGAAAAATCAGTCAAAAATCGAAATAATGTTCGCTAGTTGTAAAAATCGGTAATATTTGCATGAAACATTGTCCAAATTCAGATTGAACTACTCTTACGAAGGATCCCTGTATAACCAATCCTAGAACCATGCTGTTTAAAACGTAGGTAGTAGGTGCTTGTTTAAAATTTCATTCCATGTTTGTCTATCAAAATCATAAACTAAAATTTCTCTACACGATCAATAGCGACTGAAATGTCGAAGATTTCTTCAAAAATTCGCTCATGGGGTCATGCTGCATGACTGGACTTTTTTTTATCTACTTCTGAAGTAGTATGGATCCTTTTGATGCCTCAAATTTAAAATTCAAGACCATTGGCGCCCTCTTTTCCCCGGTTGATGTGAAACGTCCTATTCAATCCTCACTCCACCAATCATGTATCCGGTGCTGTTTATACAGCTGCCGGATAATTGTGAAACCAGCCTTAGATATTCTACTCACTCCAATCAATGGACGGCCAACTATGGGCATCTATATTTATGATTTGAACTGAGCTCGAAAGAGACTTAAGACTTCAAGAGACTTAACATCTACAGAAGGGGCAGTCTTTGAAGGTTTGGCTAAAGGTAGGCCTCCACATTTCTGCACCAGGTCTGCAGTGACACACGAGTGAGTGTCAGTGAAGGAGTTAGGTGTCTCCACTTGTCCGTGTCATGGCCATGCTGAGCAGCTGCTATTCTCCATATCTGTTTCCATTCTATTTACTACCAAATGGCATCCCCGTAAAATTAAACCAAACTAGTTTTCCTCGGTGCAGAGAGGTGGAACCTTCCTGGTAAAACTCCCAGTGTTTCGGCACCTCCCCACCAACACTCGGCCTTATGTCGGTGTGGAAATGTGGAGCCCAGCCTTTACTTGAATCACTTTCCATCTCTCTGGTAAGGTCAAAAAATATTTCCAGGTAAAGATAACTGCTACCTGCCCCCACCGACCTACCTGCAACTGCCCTTCAACCGTATGACTCATGACATAAGATACTCCTATATTTATATAAATCCAGTGGTTGGTGAATGGGGCAGAGACTGCCTGGTGGGTAGTGAGACTGGGGGAGTCTTGGTGTGGGAGGAGGTAACGGTCTAGTCCAGAACCTTGTGCAGTATTTTTGTTTTATATTATTTCTTCTCCCCCCTCATTTCCCTCAATTATTATCGTCTTGCCCTAAGGGTGGTCCTCCACTGGAAGCGACTATGCGACTATGTAAGCGACTAATCCCATAAGCTTGAAACGTATTAGAGCTCCTCCACTGCAAGCGACCTGAGCGACCTGGCTTTCCCCTCCCATGTCCTCAACCTCAACATCTGCAGGAGTATTTTGTTAATTTTCCAGAGGAGTTACATTAATTAAATTACCTTGTTAAACTCACTCAATTACATTACATTACTTTTCACTTTTGTGCCTCAATTACATTACCTTGTTAAACTCACTTGTTAAACTCACTATTACCTTGTTAAACTCACTATCAAAAACGTATTTTTTTTAGGAGTTACGCTGAATTTTTTGTTTCTGTACGTTCATTACATACCCTTGTTATGATTAACAACAATAATTACAAGTAAACAGTCATGCAACATGATCGTATGAGCGAATTTTCATAAATGGTCGTACTACATTTATGTTAAATTCTGTTGAAATTTGAGCACTTTGGGGACAAATAAACATTTTATTATACATTTTATAGCAAATTAACTTTTTGTCAGTAATATTCCAATGAACAAACGATTTTGTGGATTTTTACAATTTTTTCAAGTGTTATTATCGATTTTTAGCTTATTTTAATGAAATTTAAGCACATTTTTCAGTACAATTTTGTGCTTAAATGTTTAAATGTCCTAGTTCATGTTCGATTAATTTTTTTCTAGTAGCATTCTGCTAAAAAATAGAAATTTGTAAATTTTTAGCGGTTTTTTGCCTTTTTTAGTGATTTTTTAAGTACATTTTTTTAAATTTGACCAAATTAATGTGCTCAAAAAGTGTTGTCCAACGAACTCATCCTTTCTTTTGAAATGCTTGATTTTTTGGTTTTTATCTCAATTCTATCGAGAGTTATCGTCTGGAATGACACATACATACGAGTATATATATATATACATATATATATATATATATATATATATATATATATATATATATATATATATATAAATAAATATATATATTAAAAAAAGTTAAAATCCAGGAATCATTTCAGAATGCCTCAAAACAGATTTCGATGAAGAAAATTTTTGAAAATTTTCATTTTAAAATTTTTGGAGCCATTGCAATAGCTTTATTTTCTAAGAAAATTCGCTAAAACGTAATAATTATATCTGGTTTAAATACTTTACTACCTGAGAGTCACACTGAGGCGTTCTGCTGGTGAAATCGTGTCCCTGAAGTTGGACGATTTGGTTATCGAAGCTTTTGTAGCATTCAAGATGTACTCGTACGTTTGTAGGTCCATCCTATAATAATTTTGAAACTTCTCTGGATCTCCCTTCAGCTCATCGTGGAGGTGGTTAAATTCACCCAAATTTTGCCTCTTTGTCAATACCGGGTTCCTCCACAACATTCGTCGTTTCATTCTCATCCGAAGGAAATTTACGACAACATTATCCAGAAAATAATAGCTATCTACGTCGTCCATTTTACCAAAAATAAATGCAGTCACTGACCTACTCACCACCACAGACTTCGCGCGACTAAGTCGCCTCCAATGGAGGAGCTCAGTCGCTTCCCCAATCGCCTCTCGGAAGTCGCATAGTCGCTTAGTCGCTAAGTCGCTTCCAGTGGAGGACCAGGCTTAACTATTACTATTATCGTTAATTTGGTCTAATCACATTTGCAGGTTTTGATTTGCTTTGTTGAAATGATATCACTCATTCTGGAAAAATACAATTGAAGATATGCCAGGAAAATTGAAAGTGAAAATCATTGCAGGGAGAAATCTCCCTGTAATGGATCGAAGTAGCGATACCACTGACGCCTTTGTCGAGATAAAGTTGGGTTCTACCACCTACAAAACTGATGTCTGTCGGAAGTCACTGAATCCTCAGTGGAATTCCGAATGGTACAAATTTGAAGTAAGCTGTTTTATATTACCAAAATTATTGTGTTATGTTATAATTCTCTTTTGGGAAAAATAACCTCTTAATCTCAATTACTATTCTTATTTTTTATCACTAATAATAATTATAAAAATCCATTGCTGTTAGAATAATTTTGGCCGAAGGTTTACTAAAACCTTCTTGTAATAATATTGATCAGTATATAGCATTTCCAAGCCAAATGAAACCTTTTCCAAGTCAAATGAAACCTTTTCCAAGTCAAATGAAACCTTTTCCAAGTCAAATGAAACCTTTTCCAAACCAAATGAAACCTTTTCCATATCAAATGAAACCTTTTCCAAACCAAATGAAACCTTTTCCAAACCAAATGAAACTTTTTCCAAACCAAATGAAACCTATTGAGAAAATGAGTGAACTGAGGTACCTAGATAGGTAGGTACCCACTCACATTCAACAGTCAGAAATTTCTCAAACTTACTTGTTTCCTATTCTACTAAGGTGAGATCCACTTCGGTAATCCTATGCCTGAAATTCATCGAATTTTCATTTTGTCAACGTCTTTCTATGATAGGTACAATTGCATCTACCTGCAACTTGCAGGGTACTACCTATCTAGGTATCTCAGTTCACTCATTAACGAATTTTTGAAGAAAATTAAGCTATTGTTCTCGCCTCAAAATTTGTAGAATGTGAATTTTTGAAAAACAATTTTTATGTATGCATGTATGTGTCATTCCAGACGATAACTGTCCATAGAATTGTGCTAGAAACTTCAAACAAATTTTAAAATGTTAAGGACACAAAACGAAAGTTCAAACAAAACGGAAGTTCAAGTTCGTTGGCCAGCATGATCGGATTACATCTTTGGGTTGAAATTTTCAAAAATGTAGTCAAAAATTTCAAAATAGCCTGTTTTTTGCGATTTGTTGTGCGAAATAATTTTTTCAGCATACTAACATGTGGTATATTCGGAATCAGCGTAAAATTTCCTATAAGAATATGTATCAAGTTTTCAAAAATTTCAAAGTTGAAAAATCAGTCAAAAATCGAAATAATGCTGTTCGCTAGTTGTAAAAATCGGTAATATTTGCATGAAACATTGTCCAAATTTAGATTGAACTACTCTTATGTAGCGACTGAAATGTCAAAGATTTCTTCAAAAATTCGCTCATGGGGTCATGCTGCATGACTGGACTTTTTTCTCAATAGGTTTCATTGGGTTTGGAAAAAGTTTCATTTGATTTGGAAAAGGTTTCATTTGGTTTGTAAAAGGTTTCATTTGACTTGCAAAAGGTTTCATTTGGCTTGGAAATGCTATATTTTCTAGTATTTTTCGATGTGATTCAACATGTTGTTAGAATTCTATTGTACAATGCTATTCGTATACACTAATATATATATGGTGTTGCTAAACTATTTCAAGATGGAGGACTCGGAATTGCAAGACGAGCCCCTTCAGATAAGAATAATGGACTACGACACGTATTCTGCCAATGACGCTATTGGTAAAGTGTACCTCAATCTGAATCCCCTGCTTCTACCATCGTCTCTCTCAGTATCTCATGAAGCTTCGACGTGCTCAGCCACTAATGTAAAAGGTTACATTCTTTTTTCCCCTACTTGGTGTCCATACCTAAATAGTTTTTAACTCAAGATTAACCCTTTCGCGACTGGCGGGGTTCAGCATTGCAACAGCCACCCTGAAGCACTCCAACCCCCTGGCCTGAATATTATCGGCCCTCCACGCGGAGCGAACCACACTCGCTTTTCACTGCTTTTATTATAATGTATTGTGAATTAGGCCTCTGAAAATTTTGAATGCATACTCCTATTATATGAGACACAGGTGTCTGGAAAGCAATTTTGGTTTTCTCACGAACACGATCTGCCATATTGAGGGGGAGTCGTCGAAAACATCTCCAGGAAATAGAAAACCTTACCCCTAAATCGTACCTGTTCCTAAACGTGATTTTTTCGTGAGTCCGTAAATATAAATTTCATGGTTGAATAAGCATAATGAAAATTTGTCTTCATGGCTCAAATTGGGATATTTCGAACAAGACACAACATTTTTTAGACTCAAAAATAGTGGAAATTTTAGCCAGAAAAATTCTCTTTCCGAATAACATATTGTGAAGTATTAATTTTGCCATTACATATGAGCAGAACCACAAGATATTTACTCAGACTCGCTTTGCTTAAAAAGCTGATTTTATTTAAAAGTTCCAAATATCGGAGTTCGGTAGGGTCGAGAATGTCTAGAAATATTCTCTCAGAAGTTCAGAAACTGGGAATTCAATTACAAGGTTCTGTTTTACAAACAAGAAAAAGGTGCTGGATATAAATCCCTGAAATTTTTGAAATTTTAACATAATTCAGGGATTTGTTTGTATAGAAACTACACAGACAATCTTCACGCTTAGCATGTGTTCGGGCGCAACACATTCTACAAGAAGACGCACTCGTTTCCATTTTTTGAGCCTAAAAATGGTGCGTCTTTTTCAAAATATCCCAATTTGACCCATGAAGCAAAATGTTCACTATGGTTATTCAACCATGAAATTTATATTTACGGATTCATGAAAAAATCACGTTTAGGAACAGGTACGATTTTGGGGTAAGGGTTTTCTATTTCCTGGGGATGTTTTTGGCAGTCAATATGGCAGATCGTGTTCGTGAGAAAACCTTCATTGCCTTCCAGACACCTGTGGAGAGCTGATGCTTATCAGTTTATCATATAATTTAATATGAATATATGATATAGTTATACGGAACACGTGCTGAATGATTGAAAGCTTCTATATTGAGTAGTAAATAATGCATAATGTGTGATATCAATTAGAAATGCATTTTTTTTGGTATAATTCAAAACAAGGGTCTACAAATAAACCCACATCACATATCACAGGCTGAAAGGTGTACACAAGTAAAATTATGACAGAAACCCAACGTTGGCAGAAACAAAACAGTTACAAAATTAAAAGTTTTTGCCATTATTTTGATGAGAATAACAACTACCAACAACTTCATTGATTTCAACGCATTCTTTTGGCGATCAGAAGTAAATGTTAGTTACCAGAGACGCCACATCATGGCATGAGAGTCGATAGAATGGAAGGAAATACGAAAACACCAAAATATGTTGGCACGCATTTCGAAGGACATCCTGTGATGACGTATCAATAGCGGCTGTCGCGAAAGGGTTAAGTATGTTGTTAGAGATAGTTTTAGCGAATTTTCTTAGAAAATAAAGCTATTGCAAGGGCTCCAAAAATTTTAAAATAAAAATTTTCTTCATCGAAATCTGTTTTGAGGCATTCTGAAATGATTCCTGGATTTTAACGCTTTTTTATATGTATAAATATTATATGTATATATATATAGTTTTGATGAAAAATGAAAACACTCGCGTGTAATATTATTTTGAGGTATTACAGAAGGTTGGAAAAAGATAGGAAACACTTAAATAAACTTACAAAATTGAGAGAATATTTCGCTGTGTCAGCGTCGTCAGCTCTAGTCATATTATATGTATATATATATATATATATATATATATATATATATATATATATATATATTTATATGTATATATATATATATATATATATATATATATATATAATATATATATATATATATATATATATATATATATATATATATATATATATATATATGCGTATGTGTCATTCCAGACGATAACTCTCGATAGAATTGAGATAAAAACTTCGTTCTTTCGCCAAAAAATCAAGCATTTCAGAAGAAAGGATGAGTTTGTTGGTCAATAATTTTTGAGCACATTAAATTGGTAAAATTTCGAAAAATGTACCCAAAAAATCACTAAAAATGGCTAAAAACGGCCAAAAATCGTTAAATTTCTATTTTTTTGCAGAATTTTAGTCAAAACTAAATTTTCAACGATTAACTAGGACATTAAAAATTTTTGCTCAAAATTATGATGAAAAACGTACTTAAATGTCATTAAAATTTGCTACAATATCTATGAAAACTGCAAAAAAAATTAAAAATCAAAAATCCCTTGTGAATCAGTTGAATTTTTAGAATAAGTTTTTTTTCCATAAAATTGGTTTTTAACCATTTCTGTCAACTAAAATTGCTCCAATTTCAATGCAATTTAACATACTATAGTACGATAGATAGTTTATGAAAATTCGCTCATACGATCATGCTGCATGACTGGAACTTAAGGATAATCTCATTTCACAATTTCATCGTAAGATACTCTTGTTTAGGTATTTCAATCAATGGCTGGCTACCTGTGTACGATACTATGCATGGAATTCGTGGTGAAGTCAGCATTGTCGTCAAACTAGAACTTTTCGAGGACTTCAACAAGTTTCGTCAATCTTCATGTGGGATTCAATTCTTTTCAAGTGAGTTACTCACTGGATTTATGGTAGAATATTTGTACCATGGACGTACGTAGTTAATTAGCATGTAAAACAGTAAACCTTGTGCGGGGGCTTCCCTCCTGCCGTGCCTTACCCCATCCTACCCTAAACAAATGAATATTGAAAAGAAAAAGAAAAATAATGAAGAAAACGAAAATTATAATTATAGATAATACTTACATAAACGTTTATATTATGTTTATTTTGATTTTATGAAGGATACGATGATTTTCCAGGCAATTTCATCCCGGAAGGATACAAACTGAAAACGGTTCATGGCTTTGTCGAGGAACTGGTATTCGCAGACGATCCTGAGTATCAGTGGATTGACAAAATAAGAACACCTCGGTCAACCAATGAAGCGAGGCAAACATTATTCTTCAAACTCAACGGAGAAGTTAAAAGGAAAATAGGGTTGAAGGTGAGCATTAGGGTAAGGAGTTTACGGGAATTAAATCAGTCGAATGCACTCGTATTCTGCATCCTCAAAGTGCACACAACTGCACTAACCATTAGTACCTACTTTAAGGGGGTTGGGGAGGTTTAAAAATTGTATTTTTGCAATTTCTTTTTAATTTTTTATTTAATGAAAGTACAACATATTAATACCAACGGCATGTCCTTACTACAAATATTAACGAAGAAATGAATTTTCAAAATTAAAATCTTCCGTTCTCTCACTTCCTGCTGATAAACGGACAGTACTTTCCTTTTTTCCACAGAAAACACGGAAATTTTATTTTCAAGAAGGTTTTCTATAAACATAATCTTCTTATTGTTCTTCTCATTTGATAGTGAAGTCAATGGTTTGTACCATGGAGGAAGCAAATCTGTGAGACAAAGTCGTGAGCAAAGAAACAGTTCTTTAGTAATCGCATTGGAAGGAGAACTTCAAGCGCCTCTCCTGAAAAATCACTTTTCTCAATACATGTACCCCATTTTCTCAAGATCTAATGGACGGAATTGAATACTTTTGTTTCATTTTGATGGCAACAAGTTTTTCTTTCGATTATCGAGGGGGTTGTTCTGAACAACTTTCTGTAGACTTGACTGCACGATGAGCCTGTTTTTCCAAAAGAAAATGTGTTTTCTTATTTTCCGGTTGATCACTGTGAGAGGGTGAAATCTCTTGAGGGGTGGTTCTCTTTAGACGTTCAGGGCGGCTGCATGCGTTGAATGTAGTTCCGCAACTAACATGTGCTATCGGAAGATCACTCAAAGTGACGGGTACTAGGAAACAGAACTTCTTTCCGCTGTCATATGATCATCCAGTGATCTACAATGTTCCATGATTGACGGACAAAATGAAATGTTTCGTCGTTAACTTAAACAAACCATAACCTGCCCCAGAGGTAATTACTTTGACGTCTGAATTAACGTGATTAAAGATGATTCCTTAACGCCCCTCTTAATCACCGGACTTTGGCTCAGATCGATGAAACTGGCCCTTAGTGCGGATATTACTTATTTTAGCACTTTTACCTTGTACTGTGAAATGCAAAGTTTGAATTTAGTTGTATCTCTTGTCCGATATACAAAATGAATAATCCATTTCTTCCAGGTACTTGACCTTGGAGCCAATGCCGTTGTGGGCTATCGGCAATGTTTTGATTTGGAAGGCGAGTGTGGTGTAGTTGTGAGAGGCCTTGGAACTGCAGTCACACTTGATTTTTGCACCAATTCAGAGTAAGTTGCTATCCTCTGGGGATAATTTCATTTGTAATTCATCATCCATTTCTTTATATTCACTGAAGTATACATTTTAGTGTCATCTACATAGTACTATGTATTTTTTAGGTTTATTGAGCAAACCAAGAAGACTCTCATGTCCAAAGATAAAGAAAACGGGGATAAAGAACCGCTTTGCCGTAGATCCTCAGATTCTGACATCAATGTTCCACCTCGCGGTGAGTTGAATCGCTTTCTTTGATGAATTGATGACAGGATTGGATTTGCTACGAACTCATGAAATTGCGGCAAATTGTATTGACACTCGCTACAAGTGCTGTTGAGACTATCATATTATCACTTGGCACCAAAGAAAACGCTAAATGCTTTGAGTCGCAACTCCCTTCCATTTTGTCAAAATATTCCATTTTAAGTTTTATTTCTTTGGAAATCACCAAATATTTTGTTCCTCTTGTAATGTAATAGTTTGTGTAAGCACATTTTAAACAATCGACTGACTTGGCAAGAGTTACACATCTCACTACATCGTGTCTAGGTTGATGGAGGTTTGAAATAGGTTTGAGTTGAGAGAAAAATTTAATTTTTTGCAGGTGATTTGTTGGTATTATATGGTTCTTTCGACTAGGTGTGGAACTTGGAACTATCTTGATCATGTATATTATACAAGTTGTGTATTGCTTGAAGTAACTGGAAAGAGGTGGCCATGGATTTAATTTTTTGAAGAGAAAATTGTTGGTTACTCATCACACTTTAAATTATTAGCTTTGTTCTCAGTGTGCGTTCTGCCAGTTTGGAACGGTTCTGGGCAAGCCCAGTTCCGGAATGCCGAGTTTGGCGTTCGCAGTGTTTTGCGAACCTAGTTCCAAACACAAGGACGTAGTTAACGCATGCACATTTCACAATTTTTCGGAGCTCGTGGGGTAAACAATACGCTCTCTTCAGCTTTGGTTGCCTGTGTTTCCTGTAATTTTCCCTGTAAAATTTCTCTTTTGTTGTTCGCTGTTCTTCATTTGAATTTCTTCATCGAAATTTCAACTAGTGGCTCGTCAAGTTCGGAAAGCGATAGTTTCAAAGATGATGGTGAAATTTCATGGTTTGTAGATGACGAGGATGAAATTGAAGTTGTAGTTGGTACTCATCTACATTCACGAAACTCGAATTTTTTCGACGAAATTGTGTCAAGATTCGACAACCAAGAGTTTGTTTACCATCTTGGGCTCGCGGAGGAGTTAGCCCACCGTTATCAGGACATCCGTTACCCTCTACCATTACCGTTCTGAAATGTTTCGCAGTGCAGAAAGCGGTCCCACAAGTTCCGGAACGCCCCAGTGTTTTCCGTCCCAGTTCTGATGAGTTCGAGAACTGTCAGAACGTGCACTGGGAACGAAGCAATTAAATAGATACTATCAGATAGTGACTATCAGATACGATAAAGAAATGTTGGTTGGAAATTTCTAATTAATTTGGTTTGTCATTGGATAGCTTTGTAAAACAGATGCTAAGATATTTACATACAGCAATAACAATTTTATCTCAGGTAATGAAAATTTATTTCATTCAGCTGTACAATATCATGTGAGCGAACATGCTTCCTTGCCTCTCCAGCACACGGTGGTCCGCTGACTGATTCAAGGCCGTCTGAAATGCCGACAAAAACTGACTACAAGGCGGTGTTCCGGAACCTTTTACGAGTAGAAATTGACCCCCCGGGAAATCTGAGCTGATCGTTTACTCGTACAAGACGCAAATCAAATATTCAGTTCCCGGGTTTTGTAACAACCTAATTATGGGCTCAGTAAAAAAAATTGGGTGAAACTAGACCCCAAATGGGGTAGAATGCCACCAACCGCACTTTTTTATCTCAACCCGTTGCCGAAATATGATTTTTTAAAGTTTTTTTTCGACAAAAACACGTTTTAGACCATAAAAACCTCATTTTCTCCACTATCGATACACTTTTTTCAATTTTTGACCACATATTTGAAATCAGCGTTAAATTTCATATAAGAATATTGTTCTCTGGATCTTCAGAAGTTCAATCCTTAAACCATAATCCTTGTTCGAACGTGAGAAAATTATAAAAACTAAGTTTCCCGAAAATCTTCGAAGCTGTACTGTCTCCCAATAAATAATCTTGAGACTTATCAAACCTCACAAATTTATTCTTCATTTAAAGAGCTTTCAAATGATGGAGTCGCTTTTGAAATTTCCTTTCAAATTGGTGCAGTTATTTAACCTGGAAGATGAAAAAACATGTTACCTTTTGGTTGTTTTTTCTTGATGGACGGGCAGGGATGAGAAAACAAATAAAAACACGGCGGCTGTAAAAAACGACGAAGACTTCCTAATCCATTGAATAGTTGAACTCTGTCTCTCATCACTTTGCTTATAACGCGATGGAATTTGTTTTGACTGAAGAAAATGACTCAGGTCGTCCATTCACTCTGTGACAGGGTGGGGACGGTTCGAAAAAGGGCAAGAGCGTGCATCCGCAGTCGAGGGAGCCACTTCGAAAACACAAAATTGTGAGTTGCATTTGAAGCAATAATGTAAATGTAAAAGTAAATTTGTTTTCTCTTTATCCAGGAGTAATTTTCATTTGAAATTGCGTTTTTTCCGTTGCCGTGATTTTATATGTTTTCTCATCCCAGCATCAAGAAAAAAATAACCAAAAGGTAACACGTTTTTTCATCTTCCAGGTTAAATAACTGCACCAATTTGAAAGGAAATTTCAAAAGCTACTCCATCTTTTGGAAGCTCTTTAAATGAAGAATAAATTTGTGAGGTCTGATAAGTCTCAAGATTATTTATTGGGAGACAGTACAGCTTCGAAGATTTTCGGGAAACTTAGTTTTTATAATTTTCTCACGTTCGAACAAGGATTATGGTTTAAGGATTGAACTTCTGAAGATCCAGAGAACAATATTCTTATATGAAATTTAACGCTGATTTCAAGTATGTGGTCGAAAATTGAAAAAAGTGTATCGATAGTGGAGGAAATGAGGTTTTTATGGTCTAAAACGTGTTTTTGTCGAAAAAAAAATTTAAAAAAATCATATCATGGCAACGGGTTGAGATAAATGAGTGCGGTTGGTGGCATTCTACCCCATTTGGGCTCTAGTTTCACGCAATTTTTTTTACTGAGCCCATAATTTAGGTTGCTACAAAACCCGAAAACTAAATGTTTGATTTGCGTCTTGTACGAGTAAACGATCAGCGTGCCAATTTCTACTCGTAAAAGGTTCCGGAACACCGCCTTGTAGTCAGTTTTCGTCGGCATTTCAGACGGCCTTGAATCAGTCAGTGGACCACCGTGAGCAGTAGCGTCAGATGTGCCACTCGGCTGAGTGCCCAGTAAGGGAGGGGGCCACCATTTTGTGTTTATCTAGCAGATACCCCATACTTTGAACTGATTCAGCTTCGGTTGCCCTATTGGATCTGGTGAATCTTCGTTATTCGTTGGCCCTCCATCTAGGTAATTGTAGAGGTGTTGGCTGTCACTAACATACATTACAAATTACCAAAAACGATATAGAAGGGGAGGCCTTCGAAGGAATATATGTAGGCAGTTAGGAGGTATTCTTGAAAGGACGTGAAAGTGCCTGATTGTAATAATGTTGTTCATTTGGTATCGCTTCTTTCCCTCTTGCCAACTTGTCTAAAATAATAAATTGGCTCAACTCCCCAGGTTTAATAATAAAAATAGTTGTGTGTGTTATGTGCCAAATTGGAATTCTAGTTCAATTGATTAGATAGCTACTTATTTGGCGGTTCTGTAAAATAGTTGAACTAGCCTTGGATGCATTTTGCCTAAACCATGTGCTGCCACACTGCAATTCAAAAATCTTTTAAAGGTTCAACATACTGAACTGCTTCAACGCTGAACATGCACTATTTCCAAAATAATGCAAGCTGTAAATAATGTATTAACCAGGGGCATAGCCTGTTGGCTTGCAGGGGTAGCGCCACATACCCTATATAATTTCCCTCCATATATGTAAGCCTACTATTATTAAAGAAGTGCCTAACAAAGAAATAGCTCAAGTTCCTTAGGCTCGTTTGAAAAAGCGCGCCAACACGTACAGATTTTGCTGCAAGACTGCATACATTCTCACTAGATGCATGGTGGTGGAGAGCCTGCATCTCATTCGGAATCACAGTCTAGATGCGAATCACAAAGCACTCTAAACGAAAAATCCACTTTAAACTCAAAAATAAGGACATCTTTGGAAAGAGCGTTAAATTTCCTATGTACCTGATGCAAACCAACATTTTTTGAGTCGTCTTTATACGTAAAAAAGATACTATAAAGCACATTTTGAAAACTTCTCAGAATTAGACTTTTTTCAATTTGTTGTTATGCTCTTAATAAGTACAGATTATTTTGGAAAACACTCTACAAGAAAAACTTCCTTCGAATCTCATCTTTTCAACGGTATAGTTAATTTTACTTTTACTTTGTAGAGAAAACTATGGATAATGTCGAAAAACATGAGTTTTTCAAATAAATCGAGGGTTTTTGTGAAAAATTACCCTCTATGAAAATACGAGATAGGGGCCAGTTGCTACGTATTTTTTCACGCTGAAGCGAATGGTAACGCTTGTAGAGCTCTCTAACTCCGTTATAATTGAGTTTCTCTCTTTTACTAACTAGTTTTACCCTTAAAAACACATAAAATTGAGCATATCAAACAAACTAAAACTTTTTGGATTAAAGTGTAAAACTCGGTTTATAACTGAGTTGGGGAGATCTGGAAGTGTTACCATTCGCTTCAGCATGAAAAAATACGTAGAAATCGGCCCAAACTTGTTTCTTCAAAGAAGGTAGTTTTTAAACGAAAACCCTCGATTTCATTGAAAACCCCATGATTTTCAACATTAAAGCATAATTTCCCCCCCTACATAACAAAGTAAAAGTAAAATTGACAATACCGTTGAAAAGCTGAGATTCTGAGAAAGTTTTTCCCGTGGAGTGCTTTTCCAAAATAGTCTGTATTAGGAGAAAAACGACAAATGAAAAAAAGACATTTTCTGAGATGTTTTCAAAATATACTTTTTAGCGCCCTTTTTTAAAGTATAAAGACGACTCAAAAAATATTGGTAGATAATCATTCCGTGACATCCTGGACTATGATAGACGGCAAGGATACATAGGGATGGCGGGGAACATCCATCGAGAGCGACTGATAGCGCAATTGAGACTGGCGACAACAAACGTGGACATGGGAAAGCTGAAATTCTACCATAGACGCAACAAGTACGAATAGGAAAACAGCGAGATTTGTTCCCTCTGCAGCCTCGAGGTCCCTGAGACATTGACCCACTTCCTGCTTGTATGTCCTCTTTACAGCCCATACAGAACATACTACCTAGGTAAATATGTAAATAACCAACACATGGAAGGAGTTGAATGGGTTTATCGTTCTCTCCTCGATACGGGATATGACAAGAGGAAGATGAATGATCTATACCTACCAGTTTGCGCTGAGATCTCTCTTGCTAAGAGCCTTTGCCCGTAACGAAGTGTAACTGCCCCCCCCCCCCCCCCCCTCAACATATTCTTTCTACAGAGGACATTCACTATTCCAAAGGGGCACCCAATGAAGTGTAATGCCCGAGTTTAAGTTAATGCCATTTTATTTTTCCTTGCTTCTTCTTCCTTATTTATGTCTCACTTATTAGTGACACAAGAAGTGTTAGTTTTGTCTTTCAAGCTTGCCACTGTGTACAATTTGTGTAATTAGAAGAAGAAATTTTGATTTGTTTATGATTTTTGGTGTAAAAGGAGTAACAATCTTTTATTTATCTAAATTCGATCCAAGTATGAGCAGATTTATCCCATTATTTAATGAACTCTGTGACAGTTCCCGCGAGATCCAAGGGAATGCGCTGCCGTCGCTCCGTTGTTTCCCAACAGGTGTCGGGCGCTTTCTTCCCACGTTTTCAAAAGGCCGCGTTTGGCGATGGATGGGTGATCCAAGAACTGGAAAACCAATCTTCTCCGAACGTAGCATATATGCTATTAGTACGAGTGTAGGCCTATCGCTTATGGTACTGTCACACCCCTCTCTATCTGTGAGTGTGGATTTAGGCCCCCATTGCACCCTTTCACCATCAACTTATGTATGACAGGCCCCCTAAGGGCCACTTTCACCAACAACTTATGTATCGGAGATTGGCCAAACTCGATTAAATATAATCTCGAGGATCAAACCTTGGCGTCTTTCACCAACCCAAAACTCGTTTAAACCCAGATTGGAATAATCGAGTTTCCTTAACGGAGATTCCGCAAACTGTCCAATGAAAAATTGGACAATTTGAAACGACAGTTTGAAAACCCGCCATGTGTCCGACATATCAAGACAGTAAAGCAGTGAATCACAACCACGACCTATTATTACCTGCGCCGTTTTTATCTAGTTACCTAGTTACTATCTAGTTTCCATCTAGTGTTGTAGAACTTGTTTGGAGCTTCAAACGTGAAACCTATAATGCAACATATTATTATAACGTGCTATCATCTTCGATTATACCCTATCATCCTACATCAATTTCGTATTATAAATCATCGATTTGATGGTAAAAGCCTTTTTCCGACTTACCTGTTCAAAGGGAACTCCAGGTGAGTGTCAATAAGCTCGAGGACTTTCAAAACTGTCGGTTTTGAGAGCCGGAATCCCCGCCGAAATTCGGCGTCGTCCAACCCGTCAAAATGTGATAAATCGCGTGAATTCATCATCAAAAACTTGAATAACAATTAACTTCAACTGTGAATCAAACCATAGAGGTATCAGCTGTTGGTGCGCGGCCATATTGCTCGATATCATTGTTATTATTAAACTGAGATTGGTAAGTGTAACTGGTCACCTCAAGCCACCACGTTAGGAGTTTAAACTCGTATAGTGGTCTGGTGAAAGACGATTAGCTGGAATCTCCGTAATTTTTAATCTTTTCTAACTTAAACTCGTTTATGTTGTTGGTGAAAGTGGCCCTAAGTCCATTACAACTCCGAACTCTTGTAACAATCATGTAAATGATTTCTACAAATAAAGTGATTTGATTTGATTTTAATATTGGAAGATAGGAAATTTAACGCTCTTACTAATGATGTCCTTATTTTTATGAGTTTAAAGTGATACTAAGGGAGTTACGGCCGTTTTTATGTCATAAGGTACCAAACACGAAAAAAATGCTTACAAATTGAATTACTCGAAAACTAAGCCTTAAAAAAATCTCGAAGAGGAACTTTCAATCAGAAATGAGCGCTAGAATCGACCCTCAGAGTTTGATGAATTGAAGTCGGGACACCCTGTATATATTTGTGAAGTTTTGTTTCCCGTTAGTTTTGATCAAAATGTTATTAAATTTGGTCGCATTGGGAAGCGTGTTGTTGATTAATGAATTTGTTGTTTAATGATTCTGTGAAGCCAGCACAGGTTGTACGGAGGCTGACTCACAGACTTCAGGCTGTGAAGGTTGTATTAATTGTTTAATTCTGCTGTGAGTTGTTTAATTAAAAAGAAGCCAACTAAGAATACGTGCACTGATACTGTGCTTGAATAAGGACAGCGTAAATATTCAAATGATACCAGCACCAGCCACTAACCTTTACTGCACTAGCCTCTTCGATTATTTACATAATGTTAATGTAGATAATGGGTATGAATAAATAATCATAAAGAACCGTAATAAATCATTATAGATTATATAAAATGGGAGATTAATTTGGATTATATGGAGGTATCATAAAGGCGCAGGATGAGTTGTTTCAAGTACGATCCAAATACAACGAAGATCTTAGTAGGTACCTACAAGTAGATACATTTTAATTCGAGTGCATAATATGTACAATTGTGGAATTTTCTTGAACATGGTGGAAATTGAGGGAGAAATGCGCACTGCAAGATTCACGAGCTTACAGATTTACGTTACAAAATGTTGTCAGAACGCACTAAAACGAAAAATCCAAATGGAGTTGTCGATCGTTTAAATAGAAGGTCTCTACGCTGTCATCGTCTGAAAAAGTTGATTAGTTTACCGAGTAAAGTATTCTTATTAATTGCGAATTCGTTAAGCAGCTTGTGCGGTTCGCCAATTGTCTTTCAATCGTAGGAATAGGTTCATTATTAGAACTCAGCGAGAAACATTATATTACGGAAAATTTATATAGCAAAATTGTAACTTTTGTGTAATGATCAGCTTTTTTCAAGTAAGGACACTATTTTAAGAAGCCATTGTATTTGTGACTTGTTTTTAACTTTTAAATTTAAATTTTAAAACTGCACTGGGAGTTTAACATACTCGTAAATGAGAATATATATATATATATATATATATATATATATATATATATATATATATATACAATTATATGTATATATATACAATATATGTATATATATAATTATTTATAAGTAAGCTGTGCATATGGGGGCCCCTCACTGGAGGGTTTCCCGGGGGGTCTCTCGGACCCCACCTTAACCTGACCCTGGTGCCCATGTTTTAAAGTTCTGCTTTCCACTGAGGGACTAGATCACGTCTGAAATCCAGAACTTAATTTTGGTTTACTATTTCCAATAATAAGCCTATGTGATCGTGTAGCAAAAAATTTTTATAGCCCCCCCTCAAACTTTGTCACTTTACGTTTCAAGGTGCGTAGAATCCAAATTTGAAAAGTCCGTCCGCCGTTCGCCGTCCGGGCCATAAAATGCCTAAGAATTGAGTTAAAAAACCTGTTCTTTCGCACATAGACTCCGTTTGGTGTCTAGTTGGTCCTAACGTTTAACCATCCCGATCGCTTTACTCGCATAGATGCTATGGCCAAAAACGGGCGAAAAAGTGTCTTTTTCGACCCGCGCTCGCCTGGCACGCTTGGCAGGGGGTCAAGGTGGGTGGTGAGGGGGGTGAGCGGGGGGTGGAGTGAGAGGAGGCGCCGCGCCGGCGCCGCGCCGGCGCCGCGGCACCTTGTGGTGGGTACGGCGTTCCTTCGAGGCATGAATAAATGTTTTTTTCTAGGTTATATTTGTGTGTTAATACCAATGCTTTTCCTACGCATGTTTAATAACATAATTATATTCTCGACTTTTCGTACGTACTTAGATAGGTAATGATATTATTAAGGCAATAACTATTTGAATGGATAGTAGCTCAAATCGAGAAATATAAACATGCGTATATAATTATAGAAGTATAGGTTGTGGCAAATCGAAATAGGACACGCCGAGGAGTCTGGACGGACCTTATGACGTACGCAAGCCAACTAAAACTACGATCATACTCAATTGAAAAAATAATAAACCTTTGTGAAATAATTTGCAGTGTTTTTTCTTTTTTTTCCAACGTATGCCACTCGTACCTACACTAACTCGGTATTGTTCATACTTTTTGCGCAGTGGAAGCGTGCTGGGCCCATAACCTATAGGAAACTATAATCACATACCTGTGTACCACACATTATAGTGTTCTGTATAAAAATACAGAACTGAAAATATATATTTATCAAGTAAACAACGTTGTTAATGGGGCAGGTTAAAGAACATATGGGACTATAGCAATATGGAGGTAGAACTTGAATTCCAACAGGTCTTAAACATCTACTGACCCACAGGTTTCTACCATATTCATATCAGAAGCATATTAAAAATACGTCATTATTCCACTGCATCTCATAATAGTGGGCACGTATGTTCTGATCATTCACTCAGATTCCATTCATTGATGGGTCATTTCCTACATTACTCTCCAATTCACTCAGCTAAGGGTGTAGGGAGATGAGGGGACCGTTATCATCAATAGGATGATTATTTTTGGCTAGGCAGTGTGTGCGCTACCCCTGACAAATAGCCTTAGCTACGCTACTGGTATCAACATGAAGATCACAGTAAAGTGACCTGAAGAATCAATGTTCATCATTAGGTAGCCATACACGAGCAGATATCTGCGACAGATATCGCGTTTTTAAACGATATCTGTGGGAAAGATCTGTGCGTTAGTGGGCGTTAAAAAATTATGAAAGATGTGAAAATCGACCAGAGATATCTGCGAGAGTTCAAATCTAGCAGATGGTAGTCGGGCGTCCCCCTTAACCTGCAGACTTCTCGGAAGCGATGTCTGTGGTTCACAGAACTGTTCTATTGGATCGGGCAGAGTCCCTTAACGTTAAGATGTTCAGTTGTCCACGAGTGTTTTCCCCTGTGAGATCTCTCCTCTAAAGAAATCAGTTTCTATTGGTGTTTTTTTGTGCGTCATAAAAAAATGGGTAAAAAAGAGTGGCCAAACGAGTTAATTGAAATGATGATCGACATGTATAGAGACAGACCTTGTCTGTGGCAGTTGAAGCATGTTGACTACATGAACAAAAACGTCAAAAACATTGCTTACGACGAAACCCATGACTTCTCCCAAACTTGTCTTTTTTTTTGGCTTAGCCGTTTTATGGGCAATAAAAGAAATACCCGCCACAAAAGCCGCTAATTTACGCTTTTTACTACGGACAGTCACTAACCCCATGGCATCAACTTACGGAATGTGTGACCGATCTGGAAAAAATTTCGGATTCGACTGATAACTCGAGTCTGCCAGACGAAAGTCGGTGACAGCCCTGAATCTGTCAGATTTCATCCCACGGACGAACAAATAGCCACCCATACACGAGCAGATATCTGCGACAGATATCGCGTTTTTAAACGATATCTGTGGGAAAGATCTGTGCGTTAGTGGGCGTTAGAAAATGATGAAAGATGTGAAAATCGACCAGAGATATCTGCGAGAGTTCAAATCTAGCAGATGGTAGTCGGGCGTCCCCCTTAACCTGCAGACTTCTCGGAAGCGATGTCTGTGGTACACAGAACTGTTCTATTGGATCGGGCAGCGTCCCTTAACGTTAAGATGTTCAGTTGTCCACGTGTGTTTTCCCCTGTGAGATCTCTCCTCTAAAGAACTCAGTTTTTATTGGTGGTTTTTTGTGCGGTATCAAAAAATGGGTAAAAAAGAGTGGCCAAACGAGTTAATTGAAATGATGATCGACATGTATAGAGACAGACATTGTCTGTGGCAGTTGAAGCATGTTGACTACATGAACAAAAACGTCAAAAACATTGCTTACGACGAAACCCATGACTTCTCCCAAACTTGTATTTTTTTGGCTTAGCCGTTTTATGGGCAATTAAAAAAAAATACCCGCCGCAAAAGCCGCTAATTTACGCTTTTTACTACGGACAGTCACTAACCCCATGGCATCAACTTACGGAACCTGTGACCGATCTGGAAAAAATTTCGGATTTGACCGATAACTCGAGTCTGCCAGACGAACGTCGGTGACAGACCTGAATCTGTCAGATTTCATCCCACGAACGAACAGATGACATCGGGCATTGGTCAGGTGACAGATCTCGGGCATGAAAGATCGGCCGATAAGTTTTTCGTGTTAAGGGGCAACGACCGATCTCATCGGTCACTCCAGATCGTTAGCGATATCTGTCAGATGAGATCGGGCGACCAAATCTGTCGCAGATATCTGCTCGTGTATGGCGGGCTATACACGAGCAGATATCTGCGACAGATATCGCGTTTTTAAACGATATCTGTGGGAAAGATCTGTGCGTTAGTGGGCGTTAAAAAATTATGAAAGATGTGAAAATCGACCAGAGATATCTGCGAGAGTTCAAATCTAGCAGATGGTAGTCGGGCGTCCCCCTTAACCTGCAGACTTCTCGGAAGCGATGTCTGTGGTTCACAGAACTGTTCTATTGGATCGGGCAGAGTCCCTTAACGTTAAGATGTTCAGTTGTCCACGAGTGTTTTCCCCTGTGAGATCTCTCCTCTAAAGAAATCAGTTTCTATTGGTGTTTTTTTGTGCGTCATAAAAAAATGGGTAAAAAAGAGTGGCCAAACGAGTTAATTGAAATGATGATCGACATGTATAGAGACAGACCTTGTCTGTGGCAGTTGAAGCATGTTGACTACATGAACAAAAACGTCAAAAACATTGCTTACGACGAAACCCATGACTTCTCCCAAACTTGTCTTTTTTTTTTGGCTTAGCCGTTTTATGGGCAATAAAAGAAATACCCGCCGCAAAAGCCGCTAATTTACGCTTTTTACTACGGACAGTCACTAACCCCATGGCATCAACTTACGGAATGTGTGACCGATCTGGAAAAAATTTCGGATTCGACCGATAACTCGAGTCTGCCAGACGAACGTCGGTGACAGACCTGAATCTGTCAGATTTCATCCCACGAACGAACAAATGACATCGGGCACTGGTCAGGTGACAGATCTCGGGCATGAAAGATCGGCCGATAAGTTTTTCGTGTTAAGGGGCAACGACCGATCTCATCGGTCACTCCAGATCGTCAGCGATATCTGTCAGATGAGATCGGGCGACCAAATCTGTCGCAGATATCTGCTCGTGTATGGGTGGCTATTCAAACCAGTCCAATCTGGGAGATGAGGGGATTCGTTATCAACAATAGGTTAGTTATCATCAATAGCATGATTATTTTTGGCTATTCAGTGTGTGCGCTACCCCTGACAATGGCCTTAGCTACGCTACTTACTGGCATCAACATGAAGATCATAGTAAAGTGACCTGAAGAATCAATAGAGAGTTTTTGGTGACCACTAACGTACCCTTAACGTCACCCTAACGTACCCAAGGGTACGTGACCTTGAGGGGACGTTAGCAACGTCGTACGTTAGAATGGCTCATTTAACGTCACCCGTTTGGGGACCTAAAGGCACACGACACCAGCCTAACCTTCCTGTAAATGTAACCCTACTGCTCACCTCAAAATCACTCGAATACTGCTGAAGTAAATATAATAGTTTTTCTTTTCAAATGCCTCATTACCAACTAAAGAAAACCAACTATTACAATTATGTTGATTATGTTGATCAGACGTTTCAGGTCGTGAAGAAACCGAATGTGCCATCTGAAATCCGCCTCCGCTGTCCAGCTTTACTAGCCTTCAACTCGATCGAAAAGTTCCGTTCTTTTGCGCTCAGGCTCTATTTGGTCGATTAGAGCCTTGTTTCTATTATTATTTCACATATTTTAAATGAGAAAACCGAGTTTTAAGACACTACTTCTTCGCAGTATTGTTCTTAGTTTACCTGAACTCTCAGCTATTTTCTCGTGAACATTGCATGAAGTGCTGCCTCCACTGATGATTTTGTCAGGTAAAATCCTGTCTCATTGTCATAGAGATAAATCCTTTTTTTACTTGTTGATATTTTCCCAACGGAAAACCCAAAAACATGAAGTTCGTAACGACTAATGACCTATAAGTGCAACTAAACCGCGGTGTTCCACACTTGAGGCTTACTATCCATCCCCTCTTTACGAATTGAAAACTAAAAATGAGAAATTAGCCCGTATTTGTATTGAAACTAACATGAAATTCGAATTCAGGAGTGAAAATCGGCGTTTCATATCGAAATGAAGAAATTGATTAGTCAACCAGTAGACAACAAGACAGCTGGGGGGAAAATATCGCGTTACCCAACCACCGTTAACGTGACATCAAAATTAAGGCAACCGTTCTCCCGGTTCCATTTGGGTTAGCATCTTCGTTTGCTCCCTCAAGACTACGGTAACGGGTGACGTTAAGTTGAAGTCGCCAAAAACTCTCTAATGTTCATCATTCAAACCAGTCCAATCTACTAGTGGCGTTCGATAATGTTTATTAGGTATATACATTGGTTTTCTCCCTTTTACACGCAATGCAATAAATAAATAGGTACTTCTTAGCACGTCCCATTTTCATTTGTACTTCTCATCTGTACATCAACTCCCCAGTCATATCTTCTTGCTAATGGTATGTTATCTCGTTGACAGAGGAGGAGTAGGCAGTAAGAAAAGTAAGATTTGTCAGCTTTGTGATAAACTGCTTCCTGTTGGAACAGTGCATTTTTACAAAAAAATGTCCTGTACCACTTATACTTCTATTTATTATTATTCCCGCCCAAAATCAACACATTTCAATTATTAATTCTTTGTGCATGATTAGGACCATAGGTACGATTAGATCAATTACCTACTTTTGTGGTTTGAAACAAAAAAGCTATGAAAGCAGATGTTTTGAAAAGCTTGGAATGAAAGCAAATTCTGATTTTAAATTAGATTTTTTCTATCATGAATTGATTCATCTCTCACCAGATGAACAGCCTAAACTTTATTGTAGACATTTTATAATGCACAGGTTTTGTATAGGGTTAAATTCAAGATTGATGATATATCAATGTTCAGCATCATTAGGCGAGCTCCTGTTAACTATGGTTTATTCTTAAGCTGTTGAGGCTTTGGATAATGTATTTTATTTGCCTTTGCTTCTAGGGATCTATAACAAGAGTGAGTATACCTCACTATGTGTTGTGCTGAAAGTGTTTGCTTCTAACAAAATGTTTTCTGTATATTTTTGTGCATGACCAAATGTTAGCATGTTTAGACAACCATACTGAAATCAATCCTTCTTACGGCCATATCTAGCCCTAAATGAACTCTCTCGACCCATGAGATGATTCTTGAAAGTGTAATTTCAGTCATGTTTCATTTTTAAAACCAAAACTTTCTGAGTCTAATTTGATGAACCTACGTCTTTTATCTACTTCATGCCTCTAACATGTTTGGTCCTTTTCATGCAAATTTGTTTGCTACCAAACTTTGTTTTCCTTCTCTCTACTTTTATTTAGCGGCTGATTCAAGTATGAACAATCAAGTGGAAGCCTTCAAATTTCTCGCACCTACCATTATTTAAATGCAATCAAGTTGACCTCCACATTTTGCCTATATACTTGAATAAAGTTGACGCACATTCTAGGTTGGACTGCCTCCAATTTACCTTTGTAGATAACATTCAAGCGCATTTTTGACTGTAACCCATCCTCTGTTCTTTTAAGTTAGATAGGTACTGTTTAATTCCATTACCTGATATTGTTGCCTAGATAATAATTTAATTCGAGATAACTTCAGCTCCCACCATGAACTGCCTATATAATTCTATGTATTATTGAAACCTCCATTACTATTTTTTACTTCTATACTGGCAACAAGGTATAGAAGGAGGAAGTTGAAGTCGATGTAGATAATGGCCTGATAAGTTTTCTGCTGTCAGGGAAGGTGGAGAGATCACGAACGGGTTTCCTACAGATCGATATGTCAATGACTGGACGGTAAAAGTTATGAGTTATGTCAATTGACAGAGGAGTACGTGATGCGTCAATGCAGAGACATTCTTCTTCTGTTGTATTTGAACTTAACACTTGAAGCGCCATATGTATCAAATTGATTCAAATCAAGTTGTTACCCACGCGCCGCGCGTATCAATCTGATACAATCTTAGTTCACGCCAGGAGGCCATTGTATCCAAACAATACAAGAGTTTGGGGACGGTTTGAAGCTTCTTGAATCATTCTGATACAAGGTTTGCATTGATTTCAATAGAGTTCTGACCTTGTCTGGCTTCACACTGTCACTTAGCATGGTTTTCCCAGGCAAAAATTTGCAACAACAATCCTTCATTTCTGAGGCTGTTTCAAATACTTGTGAAGCCACTGGAGTAAATTTAGTAGTAAGAATAGTGATGTTTTTTGCCACTTCCTAATTTTGCAGTACACTGTTGAATGAAGAGTTCTATTTTTTCATTTCTCCCGGAAAACTCGGGGGAAAATTACTTGTATCATACGTATACAAATCGGCGCCGGACCAGGGAAAACAACATGAATTCACAGCAGGAGGCCACGTGTATAAATTTGATACAACCACCATTTTGGCTGATGTACATATTGATCATGGCAGAAAAATTAATGAAAATGTAATAGAGGGTCATACAAATGCAAACAAATGGAAAAAACGGATTGGCCCAGGGGTGTGACCCACCCCAAACTGGCGTGGCCAAAGGGGAAACTCCTCTGTTTTCGACCTGGCGCTTTAATTGTTAGCATCCCTTCGTTCTAACCCAATGCAGCTGTAGTTGTGAGTTTGAGAACTTCAAAGTCTTCAAATTGTTCCATAGCTGGAATACATATTCCACATTATTCAGGGGCCTGGGGTGAATGCTCATGATTTCTTTTTGGCTACCCAATATGTGCAGAACATGTGTTCAGCTCCTGAGCCGACCTTGATATTAATTGCTAAGGGTTTATTGGAAGGGGCAGCAAGCACCCTTATTATCTCAGCAGCTTCCTGTAGCAGAGATGGCTTCAATGTTGAATCTCGAGAAGGAGCTCCATAGGTGATTCCAATGAGCCCACTGCTGACTGAGCCAATATGTGACCAGCTCTGCTGGACAGATAACAGCATAAACCAATACTTTGAATCTCAGAAACAGGTTCTCAAACTCGCTAACTACAAGCTGCATTGGGTGCAGAGGGATGTATTAAGTTAACTTACACCAGAATAAGAATGTCTCCATATTGACGCATCACTCCTCTATAAATTGGCATACTTTTTTTATCGTCTGGTCATTGGCATATCAATCCGTGGGATACTCGTCTGCGACACGTCCACCTTAACTCACTCTCTCTCCGCTCGGGGTTTCCATTGGAAAAGAGTTTCAGGTACCATAATCGGCTTATACTCTCCCTCGATAAGAGGCCCCTCTAATTTAAAAGAGGATTCCGCCGGTTGGAGTCGTCACAAGCAAATCTTTTGCTTAAATCAGCAATTTTTTAAATTCTTTTTCACTCAGTATCTCTGAAGGAAGCACGTTCAATAATTATATGATGCCCAAATGCCTCCGTTGTGGATCTCCAGTACCGGTCGCATCTGCAAAGAAAGTGCTGTGTGGAATCATCCTCGAGTCCGCAAGGGCACATAGGTGAGATGTTGTTATCTATAATATTTAGCATCCTGCGGAAATCATAATGTCCGGTAAGGATGCCAATCATAGTTCTAATTGAACTTATACTTTTACTTAAAAGCGAATATGCTTGTTTAGGATCGGAGGAAGTAACAAGTATTCTGGTTTGTCTATACTTAGCTGTTTCTCTACTCCAGAGAATGTTGAGGTCCTGTGTGACCCAGTTTTTAATTTTAGTTTTACAGGCATTTTCGGAAATGCAGATGGCAGGAGAAGGGCCCGGAAACTGTTGTCCTGCACCGTCCGCATTAACATTGCCTTCGTGATTCTCATGACCAGGAATCCATTTTATGGTAATTTTGTTGTTGTTAAGAAACAAATTAATTGTTCGGGTATTTCTTTGTTTCCCAGACCAATTTTGAGGTCGTAAGGGGGTTCAGGAGTGCTTTAATGATGGCCTGACTATCGGTAAAAATGTGAATATTTTTGTTATAAATGTTGTGGTTCTGTAAGGTGACCAGGCACTTGTTGATAGCATAGATTTCTGATTGAAATACAGTTTCATACTTGTCGAGGCTATAAGAGTCTACCACGGCTGGGTATGAACACACCAGCACCAGAGGAAGGTTCGGATCTTAGAACCATCAGTGTAGCAGTTGATGGTCTCTATAGTCTCAACAGGGGTTTGTTGATTGTTCCACTCATTTCTATCTTTTATTTCAAAGGTGGTTTTCAAGTTCCAGAAAAATCTCCTCTTCATTTCATCAGAGGGTATGAGGGTTCCTGGAGCATAAGCGTCAGTAGCTTGTTTGATGTATGTGTCCTACTTGTGTGTAGTGAGAAAGATGACTAGTGTCATGCACCCATTCTCCAAAAATATTCAACCTAACCACGTCCACCTTCCCTCAGAATAGAAATCTTATCATGCCATTATTTTCGTCGACTTCAACTTCCCCCCTCCATGCCTAGAATGTAGGTAACAAAAGGAGAGTCTCACCGAAAGGCACAACTAGCGCTTCCTTCTGGCACTCCGGGCTACTAGTCAGCTGATCGGGTGCCTGATGTGTGTATTCGCCGGCTTCCTGCTTACACTTGAATCTCGTTGCTTTTTAGTGAATCTGGGAGAAATCGTGAGTTAGGTATTGAAATGGATCCAATACGAGTAAATTTGTTAAGCGGTTGGCAACCATCTCAAGATAGGTTTAGGTAAAGGTAGCATCAGAGATTGAATTAGTGCTTAGCGTGTGAAGAAGTACCTAGGTACGTAGTTTGTATAGTTAAGTAGGTACCTACCTAATAAGTGTTGAGTGTACATTCATCCTTTTTGTTAGGTACCTATATAATAATAAGTAATTCATCCGTCTCTGTGTGCTTGCTAGGATCTCTGGGTGTGATTGGGACAGTTTTTAACCACGCTCAACAGACTCAGCATTAAAAAGTTACAACAACAACGGCCTGAACCTGAAATCTAAAGCACAGTGTTATCACCAATGATACGCGATCAGTTGATCAGTACTGTAAGTTGCCCAGAATGCCACAAGGAAGCGCTAGTTGTGCCTTTCGGTGTGCAAACTGAACACCCTTGACTCTCCTGGTAACAAACCCATTCCCATCACTAGGATTCTTTTAATCAATTTACTTTTTTTTTGCTAAAGAATGAAGTTTTCTTGAACTATGTAAATTAATCCCTTCACCCCGTATAATACATAGTTCGGGTACATTCTATTATGTAAAAACAAAAGTCATTCTTAAGCAGGTGAAACAGAGAACTCATTCGTTGAAGAGGACAAATGTAGGAATTGTTTGCTGGCTTTTTGATTGGATTATTCATTACAAATACCTGATTGTTCTCAAGACAGAGAGACGTTATTAAATGTTTGGTGTTGATCCACTCTTTAAACGCTGTAAACTTTTCGCTTCTTATTTTACATAATCTCTTCATCTGTCTTAGCATGATGAACAGAAGAGAGAATTTCTTGTTATTGCCCTATTCTGAATTTCATCTTCCCCTCCTCCAACACTTTCATTTGATTGTTCATATAAGTTATAAAATTCCATCAAAATAGTGTGAAAACTTCTTATTGATACTGGAGTCTGTTCACTCAAAAGAAGGCACACTACTAATGTATGACCTATTAACATTAAATTGATGTTGATATAGATAGGAGTCTTTTCTCATACTTGCATGAGAAGGGAAGATGTGTGCTGAATGAATTCCATGTTTAGGACTCGTAAAAATACACGAACTTCTACGTGGGCAAAATACTCCATCAAGTTTCAAATTTGAAGATTGCGCTTAGTCTAAAGCTTTAGAAAGTAGTCTCAATTTTATGTCTTCCTGCCATAATAATTTATTATAGATGGTTGAATGAAGTGTTATTGGCATCAATAAGTGTGTATTTGGTTTTCTTATGAGACAGAGTAACATAGTCTTATGTCCAGTTTATACTTACTCATGAGACTGATATAATTATTGACATCAGCAATAATTATGAATCTGAACCTGACTTTATTGGTGACTTCCGTATGTGTTATTGACTCCTTCTTCTTCAATAGGAAACAGTTTGAGTATTGAAAAGGGCAAGCTACACATTGCTCCTCAGCGAACGCTGGACTCCTTCGATATGGTTGGAGACTATCCCTTCTTGACCATGACCAAATATCCCGCCGGCTTCATTCAACACATTGGTAACTTTTCCCCATTCATTTCTTCTTCTTTATATCAGACAATGCTACAAAACATCTACGAAGTACTTCTGATTTCTAATGTGTAATTAACTCGTTTCTTTAGCCGGCATGGTCAGTGCAAGGGGTGTCAAATTGTTGGGTGTGGATGAAGCAGAAACGCGTGACTCTTGGTGGACAGAGTTGCGCCTTGAAGTGCGATCTCATGCTAGAGCTCTTTCTTGTAATGCAGTCATTGCCTATACCGAGCATACTACCGTATGGTAATAGTCATACAGTCATTTAGTTTGAGACGTGAAGTTTTTTGTAGAGATTCAGGCCCAGTTTGAGTTTATGAGAATTCATATCGTCCCTCAATGTCAATAAAGCTATCAAGTTATGTGTCACTTGAGCGAAGCCTGGTGGTGGTTTAAAGCAAACCTTTTTTGAAAATTGAAAAACAGACCACGATTTGTAGATGATGATTATAATTTATTTTCAGTGAGGATGTTTGCATCCTCAGTGCCAGTGGGACTGCTGCTGTAATAAACCACAAAGACTATGAAATTGTGCCAATGCTTGTGAGTATTGATACAGAACGTACAACATGAGGACTACAAGTCTGACAATATGTACATCAATAAAACATTTCAACAATAATTATCAAGAAAATATAATTATTACTGATTTTTAAATGTTGTTGATTGTTTCAGAGCCCCAATGACAATGGCTGTAAGGTTTATCATGTCCCTTACAACGAAATCAGCCATCCGTTTAAAATGAAACTTAGCAAGTGTGCCCAATGCAAGTAAGTGTCTGATGATATTTCCGTATTGAAGAAAAGAACAAATAACTGTACACCTATATCCCTACTAGAGATGAGTCGATACCAAAATTTAACGATTCCCGATACCGATACCTAAAAAATCGATTCCCGATTCTCGATACCGATACCATCGGCGCATAATACCTAACTTACCTGTAGGTGAAAAACAAAAATTCCTCTTGAACTAGTAATATATTCAAATTTTTTTGTACAACATATAACTTATACTTACAAAAAATTGATCCCAATATATTTGCAAATGAGGTAATTTTTAAATAAAAACAAAACATGGATAATAAAACCTTTATTCTCCATCTGTTCTACTTAAGGTTTTTGTTTATTGTCATTAGGAGTTCTTGTTCCAATGAACCTTTAATGCTTTAGTTACTTATTAAAATTAAATAAATGTTAAAGATTAATTCTTATGACAAATTCTAAATTTCAGATTTATATTTTCATTCAAGGCTTTAGTTAATATGATTTGTGCAAATACAAAATCTGATATTTTTTTGTTATCTATCAAGTATCAATTAATAGGCAACTTTTATTGCCTAGGATTGATTTCTTTCGGAATAAAACAAGTTAAGCAGACTGACTTGGTTTTTTAGTTTTTCGTCGGTAACTGTAAGGTATTTCCAAATAAGACTGGCTCTAGGCTTTTATACTTGGAAAACATAGCTTTGTCTAATGCTTCTGTTGTCACAAACAAAATAACACAAGCCTACTTGTAAACAAAGTTATAATTGTAAGTTGTGTTTTGGACAATTCATGTTTCGCAACTGCTAACTTCACACAACGGTTGCTCGGTACAACCATCTTCGTTGTTAGATGGTTGCAATAGTACCGTAGTGTAAAAAAAACGCCCATCACCGGGCGGTATCGGGATCGGCTTCAGGCGATCGATTCTCGATACTGATACCAATGCCTAAGAATCGGTGGTATCGAGAATCGGTATCTGGAATCGACTCACCCCTAATCCCTATACATATATATATATAAATATATATATATATATATATATATATATATATATATATATATATATATATATATATATATATATATTATATAGCAGTATACCCGTGCTGTGCTATGGACAATTTATGGTAATTACATAGCACCCTGTGCTAAATACAGTGGCTTCGTCCCTTGGCATTTTTACCCAGTAGTCCCCAACAACCTTCAATTTAAATTTCAGCACTCAAGTTTCAACTTGTACCTAATTAATTTTTCAGGCAAGCGTCTCGGGATTAGAACCAGCTCAATATGAACTTAGTTACTTTAAAACTATTCGCTTCCCATGCTGTAGTTAATAAAACGTTAACATATATTAATTGCTATGCAATTCTTAGGCCGACCCAATAATTTTTTTTAAATGTCCCAAATTTTTTAGACATTAATATCACGTACTAGCAGTATACCCGTGCTGTGCTATGGGCAATTTATGGTAATTACATAGCTGCTAAATACAGTGGCTTCGTCCCTTGGCATTTTTACCCAGTAGTCCCAAAAAACCTTCAAATCAAATTTCAGCTCTCAAGTTTCAACTTGTACCTAATTAATTTTTCAACCAAGCGTCTCCTTATTAGAACCAGCTCAATAAGAAGTTAGTTACTTTAAAACTATTCCCTACCAGCATTGCTGTAGTTAATAAGACGTTTTGGAAATAGATTTTTTAAGATCTATATTTACAAATAAAAGCTGTTTGGATCAACCCACCGAAATCGTTTTGGTATTGTTGAATTTGTTCTCGAAAGTTCCCTCAACGTGAGCTCACCCCATCCACATTTCACATGAAAAGTTCGACGCATGCCAGGATTTACTTAATTACAAAGTTGTTTACCCGGACAACGTCATTAGAGAAAGCCAAGTTCGACGATAAGGAGTCCACTCTTGAAAGACTAGAAATATACATTCATTTGTATATCCTCCTATATAAAATAAATAGTATAGGTGTTTTTCTTGTTAGGAATGACGATAGACAGCCAGTATTTTGATTGGTTTTATTGCAACGTTTCTGCCTCCAACGTTGGTGAGGCCCAAGTCATGCTTAAACTGCAGAGAGTTTTACACAGAGGAACTAACGTAATTGTAAAAGAATTTAGAAAGAAGCAGCCAAAAGGTGAAAACTCACCTTAACCACATCAATATAAATATTATAAGTATATATAATAATTAATAAATAGTGACCAAACGGCTTGACCGAATTTGATGCAGGTTTTTTCAAAATTATCACAGTTCTGAATCAACATTTAGGCTATAATAAATTCCTCCGAATCTTATCCTTTGTCATCAGCTCGGATTTCTATAACGACGTGGTGAGTAAATAGGTATAGCCTTCCGATAGAACTTCGAGTTTTGCAAGACTCACATCTGTATCAGCTCTGAGGCTCATTTCTTTCTATTGAACCTGTGTCACTGAAATTTGAAATGGACCCATTATGGGTGGCACAATGGTCTGGGTCACAATATTATTCTTTCTCCTGTTCATTTTTGTTTTACTTTAACTGAAACATAACAATAACTACCACCAGTATTCACACTTATATGGTTCCTGACTGTTGGAACAAACCACGTTACGGGCCAAACTGTGGGTGACGAACCACAGGTAAAAACGATACTGATATTTCACTGAGCTTCTGACAGACTTTTGGGTAATAATGATTAGGTAGGAGCATCCCCTATCAGGTCCTCCCATCCCCCCTATTAGCATCCCCTATTTTATTGCCTATAAAATACTCTGAAATACTCGGTGTAGTAGAGAATAATTACAACTTGACAAACCACTCTAATCAGCTGCATGAGCTCTATAGCTAATTATCTTCCTATTCAGACTAAGATGCCAGAACTTGGGACACAGCCTCTTAACTACCAATGTAACTGTAGATACATAGTACTTCCCTGGCAGTACCGACACAATTGGTTAGAACAGTATGTAATGTTACCAGTGGTCTACATTCAAGTCTTATATGGGCGAGCGAAGCAAGGAGCCACAGCTAGGATTTAACTTATTTCAAAATATGCATTTGGCTGCAGATGATTTTGGCATGTATAATTGTTATGTCACTTATTTTGATGTCCACAGAAAAGGTAAAGTAGGGGAAGTGCTGATGACTACTGCGGAATTGATAGATGGTGTCAAGGTCAAAGGAAAGGGAACGTTGATTCAAGCATTGGTTTGCAGACATAAACGTGAGTGTAAAGGTGAACTAAACGCCAAAGAAGTTTCTGATGCTCTACCATTCCTCGAGTACGAGCTGCACACGCAGCTAATGCACAGACTTACCGCAGCAGGAGCCAACGCTATTATTGGTTTGAGGGCATGTGAAATACACTAACTACACCTCATTACGATTTTCCAACTCAAAATTATACATCTAGAATAAATTCTATTTATCAATGTTTTAAAAGATGAATAATTTGTGCTCAGGTTGAACTATGTTTGGGAGAAAGGGTGCTGATTGGTCATGCCACTGGCACTGCTGTGACATTAGCTGCTTTGCCGCCACCTGCAAACCCTACTGAACTGGTATGTACACAACCCATGCTTGTTTTTATCCTAACCTATACGTCTACTCACCTAATACTACTGGTTTAAGAAACAGTTTCCGTTTTGGACACGTATTAACATGATTTTAATTGTTCAGGAAGACAAGACAAGTTCAGATGAAGACGAATGTGATGAACTGCTTAGAGAACTTGACTTTTCTTGTGGTAACAAGGATACTTGTCTATTAGAGGTGAGTCCTACATCTTGTTTACAAATTTGTTCTACGTTTCATCTTGCATTGATGTTTGGAGAATGAGTTGAAATCCACCTTGTAGGTCGCTTTTTGTATCCAACATTCAAAGCATCGTTGTAGATTATAGTTTAGTCCCTCTACTTGCTTCTTGACAAAAAGTATTTGGCATTCTTTATGTGTTTACACCCAGTAGGTATAACACTGTTTCCCTTAATCGTGCTTCAAGTTACTCGGACAGCATTCGTTCATTAGGGCATGAGGTCTTCACATTGAAGGGGTGGATCAGGAAATCTTTATTTACATAAGTAAACATAAGAATATTGTTCTTTGTAAACTATCCACTGCCTAGGTGTTCAGTTTTCCGTTCTAAACCATTTTACCTTCAACTGTTTTCTGTGTATATTTCAGATCACTGAAAGCAGTTCTATAAGTAACAGCGCTATCATTGGTGCTGCTCCCGAAGGATACTTAGTCAGCACAACACAATGTACGTCACCTCTCTTATTTTATATTCATCGTGTCAATGCAGAATCATCGCCCGCCGATTTGTGATTTTTGAGCCAAATTTTGACTTTACCAATTCGAATCAGAAAATTCAACAAGTAGGTATTCATAGTTCAATTTCTCGATTTCAGGTATACCAGAGTCCCTTGACCTGGGGTTGACACCTGTACGAAATCTACAAATGTTTACCCAAATATGGAAAGCGAGAATGTGTCCACTTCCATCATCAGCCACCATATCATCTCAGTTCCACAGGCTCCTTCAGGTATTTTGTTACCAACTTGATAAAATGTGATTAGTAGCTAAGGACTCGGTGGGGCAATTATAATTTTTAGGAAAATTTCCATTGGGTTGGCTCATTTATGTTCCTTTTACAGGAGAAAAGAAAATTGAGAAATAAGTTGATTTTTCGAAATGTAATGCATTAGTTTGAATAAATCGACCAAGTATACTGAGAAATATCGTGGGACTGAATCTTAATCATTTTGCGCCGGGGTCCGCATATATGCGAAGCTACCTAGGTGAACGTCACTGCCGGGGTCCGCATATATACAGTTTGCTTTTCGTTTTGTTATGACATCACTCCATTCATTTTTCCTCCCTTCATTCATGGTATTTTGGACTCAGAGCGGTAGTTGGAAGACTTTGGACTGTGTTTACATCGAATATTCGACACTACTGGGCGGATAAATTTCTTCCAGAAGCTCCAGTACCGCTTGCCTTTTGATACGAGATTGTCTTGTATCATTCCATCCGTGTTATTGGCATTAGAGAGTTTTTGTTCTTCCTGTAAGATTTTCTCCGTTGACACGTAGAGTAGCGTCTAGAGCACTCAGCTGGAGATGCTAGATCTTCACATGATTTTTACGCGTATTTCTACACGTATACGCGAAAAACCAAACGCTAACGTGAAAACGAAGGTCGTTCATTTAAACTACATTTCATTTAAATAAATAATTTCTTTATAATTATTTATAAATACATGAATTATAAATAAATTTATTGCTTACCTTAAATGGCTGAATTTTGTAGCGGAGCACTTCACTATAACCTCTCGACTTGTTGACTGTGGTTACCGGTACTGTGGTTATGGTTGCCGGTAACCGCAGTTACTTGGTCACACTGTGGTTACCGGCAACTGTTGTTACCTTTGCGTCAGGCTATGATGACTACCCGTAGGCCGACATTCCAACAAATGCATTTTCCCACACACGTGTAGATAGGCCTTTTTCCCGGACACGCGTAGTTCTACACGTTGACGTGAAGATTCGCGCATGCGCAGTTGGTATTTCAGTCTTTTCACGTACACGGGTAGAAAATTACGGGAAGAACAAAAACTCTCTATTTTATGTCTTTGCTATGGCACATAAACTAAAAAAACGTTACGGAAAATTGCTCACAAAAATATATTTTGATGATTTCCGCTTACAACCGAGTCGTTGCTAGGGAAATGGTACTCTGTCATTTTTCATCCCACAAAATTCGTTGACCATTCGTTCGAAAGCTCTTGATTTATCTAACCATATTATGTTAACTACTGCGAAGTGCGTGGCCAACAAGCTGAGTTATGAGCAAGGTTATTTGAATAATTGTGTACACTCAGGTGATCATTCTCAATAATTGATATTGTGAACATGATTGCCACCGCTTGATAATTTCTGATGATTTCATTGAGCTGGTGTTTCGATGATTTGATTCATAGCAGGTGATCCAAATATTGCGAGAACGGTTTGATTTGTGAAGCGGTGGTTAAATAATTTTAATAGGTAATTTCTATGCTTTACACTCTAGGAATCGGAAAATCAGTTTGATTTGATAAAGTTGAATTTTTTCACCTCATTTTTGGAACAAAACTGTTTGGAAAAACGGTTGAATATGAAAAATACTGGATATTTTCACGTGATTGAATATTATATTGTGTAACAAACATTATCTCAAAATTTGGTGAAATTTGAACAAATTTTGAACCTGTAATGCTTCTTGGAAGATAGGCGGAACGGAAGAGTGCAAAAACGCAAAATAAGTCAGGACAGGAGAGTTGTCTTGGTCCGAGTGGGCCCTTTAAATCCAGGACTGGGCATTTTTATTTAGGGTTGGTAGGCTTTCAGGTTTTCACCTTAGGGTTGTGGAGGGTGAGATTAAAGACCTGATCACACAGGACGCGTTATAACGCGACGTTATGCGTTCCAGTAACGTCGCGTTACCGTGATACGGTAGTATGACGCAACATTGCATCACCCCCGTCACACACACGGCGATACCCCTCAGCGATACTTTCAGTAACGCGACGTCAGCCAAGCGGGTTGTACAAAATTACAAAATATCGCGCGCTGAGGGCGTTCTCCTCGGTCCTTCTGCCATTGTTATTCAAGATGAATGTGAAAACTGAGGCTCTGATAGAAGAAGTGCGCAAGTTTGTTTATTTATTTGATACTTCACATGAGCTTTATAAGAATATGGTGAAAAAGATGGAGGCTTGGAATACAATTGCTGGAAGACTGGGTATTACAAGTAAGTAAAAAAACCTGTGTATTGTGACATGCGGAAATAGTTCACAAAACGATCTTCATGTGAGCGCAACTCCCGACATAGACGGTGGTATTCCCCAAGCTCTTCCCTCCTTTGATTGATTGGGTGCACCCAATACTGTCTGTCCCTGCGATCTACTAGGGCTAGAAGAAGTAGAGCTTCTTTCTCATCAGAGTCATTGTCAGAAATCATTATAGATTAGATAAATTATAGACGCTGGGAACCGCGAACCCCTTGAGTAGCACATACAAAACTGGGTCTCGCGCCCTGATAACGCCCAATAATAACGCAGTGTGTGTGACGTATCTATATCACCGAACGTCGGGGGGAACGCGCGTTCCTATAACACCGCGTTATAACGCGTCCTGTGTGATTTGGGCTTAAGCAGCTTCTCTTGTTTCTATAGAATTTATTGTTCAGCTAAGACCAGATTAAGCAGCTTCTCTTGTTTCTGTAGAATTTATTGTTCAGCTAAGCGCTTAGCTGAACAATAAATTCCACAGAAACAAGAGTGGACTGGGCATTTAAAAGTCAGATACAAAAAGGTTAACAATGCACAGTGTTGCCACGCAGTGCAACGGAGGCTCAGGCAAGGAGGGTAGGAAACTACTATTCTTGTCATTCTGTTCCCATTCTGTATATCATTTGTCTTCCATGGGAGGTATCCTAGGTTCCGTACTTAGAAAATTCCAAATTATTTATGGTACCTAATCGTTTTAATGAGGACATTTCTCAATATTCATTCAGTAACAGGTTCAGTCCTGTAAAAATGTCATATTTGGCTTGGCAATGGCAATTGTGACATTCTCGACTCGTTTACAAGGAAAAAACTACAGCTGAATTTTTTTTTTCTACAGGGAGTTTATTTCAAGCTGAGAGGTATGACTCCATGCGCTCTAGTCAATCTTAGATTTAAAATTGATATTCCTCAGCAAGATGACCTACAAATATCAGTAGTGGGTAAGAATATTACAAATTTATTTTCATCATTCATTGATCGAATATAAAATGTAATGTATGTTTATTGAGTAGTTGGTATTTATCGGGATTATATAGTCATGATGAAAATAGGATTGTTTTCCATTCAAAATTATTGTAGTCTGATTTATTTTGGATCCAAAGCCACATATCACTATGGTTAAAAATATAGTAAGATCCAATTAGATACCACCTAATATTTTTTACCAACATTACATTAATTTCAAAAAATTGGTATGTACTTTGTTGTAGGAATGGCTGTTGGATTAGCAGAAAATTATAAGAAGATAGAAAATGGTGAAGGTACTTGAATTATGTACTATTTTTGAGATTATCAAAATGCCCTATACTTACAGCCAAGCATACAAATTAAACAAAGCATCAACAAAATGAGTTATAATTTATTTGGTTTTAGACGGAAAAATGGCTAGACTGGTAGAAGAAAGCTCAGCTAAAAGCACCCCGGTAAATCGACCTGTCAGAAAATCCATTCACGTAAGTTCTTTAATCAAATCTCAAATATAGGAATAAGGTATAAGGAATCTTAAATTCCTTGCACATGATACGAGGGTTGTCCAGAAAATAAGTTCCGTTTTGATCTGTAGGGTGGTTAGAGTGGCTTTTGCCAAATCTGGTAACACCGCTCGAAAGAGGAGAGGTGGGGGAATAGAATGAGAGGTGGGTGACCTCAGTCGGTCAGTTACCAACGTCAGGGCAGGTAGTTGAAATGGAGCCCTCCACGTGGCGTCCCGCCACCTCAATCCCCGTTCCCTCTCGAGTTGTGCACGGAGTGATTCCGAAAGTCAAGTTTTTCCGAGACGATCTCATGGATGAGGGATCGTGAGATGTCTGGGAAACTCAGGTGGAGTTCATCCAGGGTTGAGCGACGATCTTTGCAAACTGCATTGTCGATTTCTGCGACAATTTCGTCCGTCACAACTGAGGGTCTGCCTCTCCCACTTTCATCCTCAAGTGAATGTCTTCCCGCCTTAAATTCACGTACCCATCTCCTCACCATTGACTCACTCATTACAATTTCTCCATAAACAGAAATGAGCTGTTCGTGAATGTTAACTGATTTGAAACCCTGTGCATAAAGAAATTGAATCACTCCGCGCACAACAACTCGAGAGGGAACGGGGATCGAGGTGGCGGGACGCGATGTGGGGGGCTCCATTTCAACTACCTGCCCTGAAGTTGGTAACTGACCGACTGAGGTCACCCACCTCTCATTCTATTCCCCCACCTCTCCTCTTTCGAGCGGTGTTACCAGATTTGGCTAAAGCCACTCCTACCACCCTACAGATCAAAACGGAACTTATTTTCTGGACGATCCTCATACATAATTTTGCTAGCAATCAGAATAAACCAAGCAATGTCATATTTTCATTTGGCTATTTTTTCGCTGTTGTAGACTCCTCCAAGAGAACAGCGGTACGGAGTGGATGTTACTCCATTGCATTATGTTGCCGGTGGGAAAATAGTATCCTATTTAGGAAACCTCAACTTTTTCTTCATCAGAGAATCCTCTTGTATTCGCGAGGTCTGTATACAAATTAATATGTGGGGTAGTTGGCTATGAGGAATACATCCTAGAGTTATTGAGGGTGAGAACGAGAGTCAGCCTCTCGTATTAGGTACTGTATTAGCTATTACGCTATCGCCTTTATTGGCCTCGATAGAAAATATATAAGTATAATAATATAAGTCTTTTTATTTTTATCAGTGTTTAGGGGGACCCATCCTCTTGTCATGGTTGTAAATTTGTTGCTGTTGTACCTTTTAACATGTTGTTGAAGGTAGGGGGGGTTTAATTTTAGTTTTAAAATTAATAAAATATGCAAGATGTTAGAGCAACAAATTTACAACTATCGTTGGTGATATGAAAACAGGGCAAATTCCACGTTTTTCGGAAAATGACTTTTTTTCACCAAAGATCGCCCAAGACCAAGTCCCAAGACCTTTTTTTTTTTCGCTTTCTTGGTCGCCCAAGACCAAGTTTGGTTTACCTTGAAAATACAATCGCTAGGACTTTGCCGAAACATGATCTTTGGTGAAAAAAAAGTCATTTTCCGAAAAACGTGGAATTCGCCCTTTTTTCATATCACCAACGCTATGACAAGAGGATGGGTCCCCCTAACCACTGATAACAATAAAAAGACTTATAAAGATCTCTGACGAGGCCAATAAAGGCGAAAGCGTTTAGCTAATACAGTACCTAATACGAGAAGCTGACTCTCATTCTCACCCTCAACAACTCTAGGATGTAAACAAATTAACATGATTGTATGGAATAATACGTTTTCAACAAGTAGCTCCTGTTATTACCTAGCGGATCAGTATACAGGGTGTCCCATCTAATCGGGCCCATCGGGAAATTACAGCCTTGCGGTGCGAGCTATCGAAAAATTGAACTGGACCTTTTTTATAGTATTTCAACTCAGCTACACGATGCGGAAGTCCGATTTTTATTTTTCCATGTTTTAGGGTCTCAAATCATTGATTGAAACTGACGGTTACCTCTTGACCCCCCTTTTTTATTGCTTTTTTCGATTTTAGGTTGAATTTGGAACAGAAAATGCCTCAATGAAAATTTCTTTTTGGGGCTTCGTTTTTGAGTTATTCCACTTTTTGTGGAAGTCCGATTTTTATTTTTCCATGTCTCAAATCATTGATTGAAACTTACGGTTTCCTCTTGACCCCCCTTTTTTATTGGTTTTTCCGATTCTAGGATGAATTTGGAACAGAAAAGGCCTCCATGAAATTTTCTTTTTGGGGCTTCGTTTCTGAGTTATTCCACTTTTTGCGAAATACAGAAAATTGCCGATTTCTTTCAGACATTAAACACTTTCTGACTATTTTTATCTTCAATTTTTGAGATGTTCACCACACGTTTGAAATCAGCATTCAACTATGTATCATCAGACCCCAGCGTCCATAACCAACAATCACCATCAGGGGGATGACATTACACTTGAACCGCTTACGATTTAAAAAAAGTTTTCCAAATCATCGTTTGAAAAAAACAAAAAAAAAAAAAAAAAAAAAAAAAAAAAAAAAAAAAAAAAAAAAAAAAAAAAAAAAAAAACCCCTTCAAACTGTTCAGTACACACAGAATCACTGTTCCGAATACAGTTTAAAAATGTCCCACAAGGAGACTTCCAGTCAGTAGTGTTGTGATAAATCGAAAATGCCACCTGCTCCTTCTGCAGCCTCTGCTCTTTCTCGCGCAAACTGTATTTAAGGGTCAAGGAAACAACAGCTTCTTGATACTTATTGTTCAGTCTACACTATGATCTTTATTATTTAAAGAACCTTACATTAGTCCAGAATACGGAGTCTCATATGTTCTTCTAATAAATGAGTAATAGTACTGAACAGTTGAGGGTTTTTTTTTTTTTTTTTTTTTTTTTTTTTCAAACGACGATTTGGAAAACTTTTTTTAAATCGTAAGCGGTTCAAGTGTAATGTCATCCCCCTGATGGTGATTGTTGATTATGGACGCTGGGGTCTGATGATAGATAGTTTAATGCTGATTATAGTCAGAAAGTGTTGGTAATGTCTGAAAGAAATCGGCAATTTCCTGTATTTCGCAAAAAGTGGAATAACTCAGAAACGAAGCCACAAAAAGAAAATTTCATTGAGGCATTTTCTGTTCCAAATTCAACCTAGAATTGGAAAAAGCAATAAAAAAAGGGGGGTCAAGAGGAAACCGTAAGTTTCAATCAATGATTTGAGACATGGAAAAATAAAAATCGGACTTCCACAAAAAGTGGAATAACTCAGAAACGAAGCCCCAAAAAGAAAATTTCATGGAGGCATTTTCTGTTCCAAATTCAACCTAAAATCGAAAAAAGCAATAAAAAAGGTGGGGTCAAGAGGAAACCGTCAGTTTCAATCAATGATTTGAGACCTTAAAACATGGAAAAATAAAAATCATTATTTTTCCGCATCGTGAAGCCGAGTTGAAATACTATTAAAAAAAAGGTCCAGTTCAATTTTTCGATAGCTCGCACCGTAAGGCTGTAATTTCCCGATGGGCCCGTTTAGATGGGACACCCTGTATATAGTGGAGTTTTTGTACTTCTCGTGTTGGTATTCCTCGTAAACACAAAACAAGCTACTAGAGCGAGCAAGATGAATGGTAGGTAACCTTTCTGCGTTGATTACTCCTAGCGTTTTCGTAAGCCCGTGAGAAAGAGAACTCTTATAGAAACGTTAACGTAACTCTTGCAGTGACTCACTGCTTCAAACTCACAGTAGACAATTTTCAAAATATAAAATGAAGTAAGAAACAACGACCGCTTATCTCTAAATCATACAAACAACAACAAATTCAGCTGCAAAGAACACAAATCTTTAAAATGTGTAAAACTAAATCTTAAAAGCTTATATCTTGGAACGAAATCTTGAGAATGAAAAAGCTGAAAACGTCGAAAGCAAGAACAAAACGCCGCTAATGTCCCTTCTAGTTGAGGTGCGAGAGAAAAACGAATAAAAGACAAATATAAAGGCCAATAACAAAACACAGCATAGGAGAAAGTCAGGAAATTTTGTCATATATTCAGGGTGGAACTGGACAAGTGACGATAAATTCTTGGTGTTAGTCTGCATCAAAAATGTAGTAAAATGCCGCCAACCGATATTTTTATCTCACTCCATACTCGAGATATGATTTTTTAAAGGCTTTTTCAGGAAACCCGTATTTTTTTCCTTTTAAACTCAAATTTCTCCACTTTGCCTCATTTGATTTTAACTTTTGACCTCATTTTCAAAATCAGCGTTGAATTTTCTATAACAATAGTATACTTGGGTTCTGAAAAAGGACCTTCAAATCAGCTCAAACATAGACAACTTTGAAAAAATAAAATTTCTGAAAACCTTTAAACTTTACTACTCTTCCCAAAAGAAATCCTGGAAACTGGCAAACCTCATGAAAATTGCTTCATCTAATACTATTTCCAACGGTATAGTCTTTACTTTTACTTTGATATTTAGGGGAGAAAATTATGTTTTAATGTTGCAGAATGTGGTTTTTTCATCAAATTGATGGTTTTCTTGAAAAATGACCCTCCATGAACCTACGAGTATGAGGTTTTACATTTTCTCTTGAATGTATGTGTGTTATGGGGTAAAACTAGTTAATTAACCCCTTCTCGACAGGCGTCGTTCAGCCACTGCAACGCGCCTGGCCTGACTGCCCTGGAGCCCTCCAACCCCCCGTGCCTGAATAATTGGCCCTCCACGCGCTGCGAACCACCTTCGCTTTTCAGAACTGGATCAAGAATATTAGAATCTGAAATTTCCCGAATATCATGATCACCATCATTGAGAAAATCGTCAAAACAATCGTCTTTGAGTTGATCCAAAAAGTTTATTGAACGAGCTTCAATTTCAACGTCAATCACATCACTCCCTAACTCACAATCACTCCCGGTTATTATTTCTTTAAGAATGTCTTCATCCGTACACCTGCGGTGGTCCATGGTGAGGAATAAAAACGTAAAAGAAAGTACAAGTATATGGAAACAGGTATGAGTAAAATTATGACAGACCGAATGCGGGCAAAAAACAAAACAGTGACTAAGTCAACGTTTTTCCTGCTATTTCGATGTGAATAAAAACTCTCTCAACAACGTCTTTGATCTCAGCGCATTCTATTAGATACTATACGTAAATGTTAGTTACAATTCCTCTCAACGGATGGCGTGAGAGTCGATAGAATGGAGGGAAATTCGAAAACGCCAAAATACGTCAGCAGGCGTTACGGAGCACTTGATGGCCGACGTATTAATACGTCGTCAGGCGTTACGGAGGACATCTGTGCCGACGTATTAATACGGCGGCCGTCGCGAAAGGGTTAAAGCGTAAAACTGGATTATAACGTAGTTGAGGAGATCTGCAAGTGTTGCCATTCAATCCAGCGTGAACAAAAATACGTAGAAACCGACCCCATACTTATAGGTTCATAGAGGGTCATTTTTCGAGAAAACCAACGATTTCATTGAAAACCCCACATTTTTTAACATTAAAACATGATTTTCTTCCCTAAATAACAAAGTAAAAGTAAAATTGACTATACCGTTGGAAAGAGTATTAGATGAAGCAGTTTTCATGAGATTTGACAGTCTCAAGGATTTTTTGGAAGTTTGGTAAAGTTTTAGAAATTTTCCGATTTTTTTTCAATTGTCTTTGGTTGAGCTAATGTGAAGGTCTTCGTATGGTAATTTTTAAGAATCCAAGAACGCTTTTCTTTTCGGAAATTCAACACTAATTTCGAAAATGAGGTCAAAAGTTACAATTAAACGAGGCAAAGTGGTGAAATTCGAGTATAAAAGGAAAAAATACGATTTTCCTGGAAAAATCCTTAAAACATTATATCTCAAGTGCGGATTGAGATAAAATTACGCGGTTGGCGGCATTCGTCTACATTTTTTATGCAGACAAACCCAAAATTTCGTCACTTATCCGGTTCCACCCTGTATGTGTGTGTGTCCATACCATCTGCATGATAGTTGCTAAGTTAGGGTTATCCTGGAGGAAGGTCAAGTTGTCGTCGTAATTACGATTCCGAAAAAGCTGAGCACAAGTAAAGCTGACTTAACGTTCCAAAAAGCATTTCCACGTAACGAAAACCTCGTTTCGGAAAGACCGTTTTTTGCGTACGAGAAAATGAATACGAAAAGTACAAAAACTCTTTAATAATAAACAAAGCAATACTACTGCAGTTTTGTGATATATTTATACTTTTAAACTTTCAGACTGGAGGATTGAGCGCTTTTGTCCACGGCTTTGTTGCCGAAGTGCTAGCCATAGTCAGGGCCCACGTTACAGCCATTGGGGGCAACGCTCTCGTGTCCTACACTATGTCGGAATGCCATTTGATAAACAACGCTCATAAAAACCAGGCAAGGCTCTTTAACGTCTTTACCCTATCAGAAAAGTGTTGTTTAATGTTTTGAAATGAAGATAGATTTCATAAAAACACTTGTTATACAGGGTGGTCCACGGTAACCTGACAGTTTTTAAATGAGTAGTACACATTTGTTTTTCAACATAAAAAATTTATTTTTTCATATTCTTACAGCCAGTACTATGCCATTTAAGAAATCAAACCTTAAAAATAACATCTGTCATGTGGTGACCGTCTTGCTCGTAATATGTTGCAAGTCTGTTCATAAACTCTTGGTGAACCCACCCCAAAAAGGGTGTGTCAATCGTGTGGACTTGTGCTCGAATCGCTTCCTTCAGCTCGCCTAACGTTCTAAGTTTGTTTTCTCGTAGACACGAGATTTGAGGAAACTCCACAGAAAAAAGTCACAGGTTGTCAAATCAGGTGACCTTGGAGGCCAGAAATGTCCCCAAACCGTGAGATCAGGCGCTCTGGGAACATTTGGCGCAATTTGTCCATCGTTACTTTAGCTGTGTGAGGGGTTGCCCCATCTTGCTGGAACCAAATGCTTTCAGCAGGAAGTCGTAGTCTGTGTAACTCAGGTCTCAGGAAGATGTTTATCATCTCAACATAACGGACTGCTGTCACAGTCACTGTGTTGCCGTTTTCCTCAAAAAAATATGGACCAATCACACATTTGGACGATACTGCACACCAAACCGTCGCTTTCGGACTGTGTACTGTTCATGAAGTTGCTGAAGGTTTTCACTGGCATAATAAGACAATTTTGCTGATTGACAAAACCGTTCAAATGAAAATGAGCTTCATCATTCATAAACAGTACAGCATCTTCGTTGACTTCAAGCATTGAGAGCATAGACAAACGAAAATCATTGTGTTGTGGAAAGTCAGTTGGTTTCAGCTGCTGAACAATTGCCAATTTGTATGGGTGGAATCTGAGGTCATGTTTGACAATACGGCGAACTGTGGAACGACTTAATCTTAATGCTTGAGCTTGTTTTTGCACTGAGCGGACTGGACTTGTTAGCAACGCCTGCCTCACCCTCTCCACACTTTCAGGGGTCCGTGCCGTGCGAGTAGGTCCTGGTGGCTTCTTTTTCATCACATTTCCAGTTTTTCGAAGGTCGTTGACCCACTTCAGAATCGTGTTACGGCTTGGGACAGCTCCATGACGGCCAATATTAAATTCACGCCGAAACAGTCTCTGCGTCGCCACCACTGATTCACCATTTTTGATAAAAGGTTCGAACGGGAACATGCGATACCTCACACCCCACTCAGTCATTTTGTACACTAAATGGCATATCCCCACGGTTCGAACGGGACCCTTCCAATGACTCCACTCCACCTACCTGCCGGGTAATACCCATTCGAGAAACGTCAGGTTCCCTTGGAACACCTTGTACTAATCACACTTTCCCACTGACTATTTAGTTTTCTTTCAAAGATTTTTCAGGGTTTATTTTAATCATTTCAAGGTTTCGTAAATACCACACCTCAGTTTGGCAGCTGAACAGTTTTATAACATACTAAAAAAACGGAAGTTAGTCTAATTCCACGAAAAATAGAAGAGTTACACTGTTGAATCGATTTCGGCGGTTAGGCCATCATCAGTAACAAACAATAACTGAAGACACATTAGAAAGGACACAGCTTTTTAGTAACAGATGAAGGGAGATTGAATCCCATTGGTCAAGAAAAAGGAAAGGGGCAGGAGGTACAACCAATTAAGTGCAAACAAGGTGACGGGGGATTATAGCTAATTAGATGAAGTGAAAGGGGGAAATAACCAAATATGGTTTCAACATTGTGAAGGGATAATTCCAAGCTTTATAAAAATGGACCATCAGTGGTGAAATATATTGAGGTATATCCTCATTTAAACATTTACCAGATTTGTCACTTTTGATAATTTCGAATTTTTCAAGTACATTCAACATACCTCCCTTCGGACAAATATGAAGAAATTCTACATCTGTCAAATCAAAATTGTAACTATGATTGGATTCATTAAGATGTTTCGCAAACGTAGACTTACCCTTATTTTCCCTGAAATCCTCCTGATGCTCGTCTATTCTTTCCTTGAATTTCCTACCAGTTTGACCGCAATATTCGTAGCCACAAGAACATTTTAGTTTATAAACCCCACTTTTATCCTTAACATTGATTTTGTCCTTAACAGATCCTAGTAATGCTTTAAGACTATTTCTAGTTCTAAAACCTACTTTGTAACCTCTCGATGATAGAATTTTGCCGAGTTTATCCGAAATTTTCCCATAATAAGGTATACTTATCCATTGCTTTTCTTCTAAATTTACATCTTCTCTGGCCAGATTGGAAACTCTTTCCCTACTCTTTTTCCTAAGAACGTTGTCCCATATGGTATCAACGAGATCTCCTCCATATCCGTTACTAGCCGCTATGCTTTTGATAATGGATTTTTCTTTTGATAAGTTTTGTTCACTCATAACATCAACAATCAACAACATTAACAATCGAATTAACAAAGATTAATTCGAAAAGTAGTTCACCAATCAGAAGATAGTTTACTAAAGAATATGTACGTCCCAAAGTTTTGTAGAAATGAACCCCCATGCGCCTTGTCTCCCTAAAATTCATAAGGAAGGAGTGCCGATGAGACCGGTGGTGTCTTATATGGGAGCTCCCGCTTAAAAATTGGCTAAAAACTCAATATTTTATTTAGAAACAAAATCAACTTTTGACCTCAACATACTGTACTAAATTCCTATCATTTGGTCTCTAAAATTAAGGACATTCGGATGCCTCCAAATGCTAAACTTGCCATCTTTTGACGTGGTTAGCCTGTTCACCAATATCGATGTAGCTAGATGCAAAGAAGTGGTGTGCAGGCTGATTCACGCCTCTAAACTCAATATTTTCGAAAAGGACAAATTGTTTAATTTGATGTCTATTTGTATGGATCAAAATTACTTTTTATTTGAGGGGAAATGTTATACACAGTCAGGGGTTGCTATGGGTTCTCCGTTATCTCCTCTGCTTGCAGATATTTACATGGATTATCTTGAGCAACAAATATTTACAACTTGTAACACAAATGATCTTCTCTATTGGTATAGATATGTCAATGACATTGTCATTCTATGGAAGGGCACAGAAAGACAACTAAATTCTTTTCACGAAAAAATCAATAAATTACATCCCTTTATCAAATTTACCCTCGAATTCGGCGGAAATAAACTCAATTTTTTAGATCTATCCATCTCTTTGGTTAACGAAAAGCATGATTTTTCAATTTATAGAAAAGATACATATAGCGATATAACTATCCATAGTACTTCAAATCACCCTTTAGTCCATAAGCATGCAGCCTTCCATAGTATGATTAACCGAGCACTGTCTATTCCAATGAGTGAACAAAACTTATCAAAAGAAAAATCCATTATCAAAAGCATAGCGGCTAGTAACGGATATGGAGGAGATCTCGTTGATACCATATGGGACAACGTTCTTAGGAAAAAGAGTAGGGAAAGAGTTTCCAATCTGGCCAGAGAAGATGTAAATTTAGAAGAAAAGCAATGGATAAGTATACCTTATTATGGGAAAATTTCGGATAAAATCGGCAAAATTCAATCATCGAGAGGTTACAAAGAAGGTTTTAGAACTAGAAATAGTCTTAAAGCATTACCTACTAGGATCCGTTAAGGACAAAATCAATGTTAAGGATAAAAGTGGTGTTTATAAACTAAAATGTTCTTGTGGCTACGAATATTGCGGTCAAACTGGTAGGAAATTCAAGGAAAGAATAGACGAGCATCAGGAGGATTTCAGGGAAAATAAGGGTAAGTCTTCATTTGCGAAACAAATCATAGTTACAATTTTACAGATTTGACAGATAGACAGTTTGTAGAATTTCTTCATTTTTGTTCAAAGGGAGGTATGTTGAATGTAAATACTTGAAAAATTCGAAAACATCAAAAGTGACAAATCTGGTAAATGTTTATATGAGGATATTCTTACCTCCATGCAGCCACCTCCATGCCGGCCACTAGTCATGGAGGTACAAGAAGACAAAGACAAGATAAGGTATCACTCCTTGGTGGGTGACGTCAGTGAACACTGACACTCGCCGGACTCCCCTTCCGATAATGATGACTGACCTCCGGAGGGAAGGTAATGTCATAGTTAAGTCTGTTTATCCATAATTTGTTTCCAATTATCCCCTAATGTCCCTATTTATTTTATTTTTAATTTTTTTGTAACAATATACCTCAATATATTTCACCACTGATTGGTGTATTTTTATAAAGCTTGGAATTATCCCTTCACAATTTTGAAACGATATTTGGTTATTTCCCCCTTTCACTTCATCTAATTAGCTATAATCCCCCGTCACCTTGTTTGCACTTAATTGGTTGTACCTCCTGCCCCTTTCCTTTCTCTTGACCAATGGGATTCAATCTCCCTTCATCTGTTACTATAAAAGCTGTGTCCTTTCTAATGTGTCTTCAGTTATTGTTTGTTACTGATGATGGCCTAACCGTCGAAATCGATTTAACAGTGTAACTCTTTTATTTTTCGTGGAAATAGACAACGTTTTTCACTAACTTCCGTCTTGAAATGGGTTTCCACAACTTCGTCGCGAGTGATTTAGTTCGTTATAACATACTGTTAACATTTTTTTTCTCTTCTAATTGTCATGTTCCACTTTTTTCAGGCACAATGTTTGTTGAACGTAGGTGGCGATGCGGTCTTCGTGTCCTACTCAGAACTTTAAGGTGCATATTGTTGTGATCTCTGTGAATATCTATGTATACATTTTGTAAAAATTGTGTTCATTAGTGGTGAGGTATTTGTTATAAGTCAAGAGGTATTGCATTTGTAAATGGACGTATCTGATATTTGTAAAAAAAATTAATATTAAGACTTTTTTGTTATTTTTGAGAAAATTTATAACTTTGATGATTAAAAAACGTGTCCAACTAAAGTTGATTGTACTAATTTACCACAGTATAGTTAGTAACTCCACTTAAACCTTTGGGAAAGATTGAGTACAATTATAGTAGGTTACAGAGAAGACTGTTTACTTATGCAGCGGCATGTTTCACATCACACGCGTTGACTTTTAAGAGAAAAATAGTTGACAAAACCCGCGGAACCGGGAAGAATACTTTTTTATTTAATATATCAGTATTTTTTCACATGGACCTTACACGCCTCTTCCCAACAAGCACTTTCAAGGGCCTCAAACTGATATTAATGAATAATGTCCAGTGGACTTTCTTATAGGAATGCAAGGGTAATGTTCTACAAAGAACGAATGTGGAGAATAAATAGATATATTTTCAGTTATCAAGTAGTTTTTAACATTTTGAGCATTAAAACTTACGTAGTATCACGAGAAAGATTTTAAGCAACAGCCTGCAGAGCATTCGCATACTGAAACTCGCCAGACTGCTCGTGTTCAGCCATGTCCAGGGCGACCTCGCAACTGTCCCTCACAATCTGGCTTGGATCCTTCAGGAATTTCTTCAAGATTTGAGTACATTCGTCTGTTCCTATCGATCCAAGAGCTTCGGCGCACTCGTGACGGACCATTTCATGTTGGGAGTCGTCTGCAAGGGAAGCCGTCAGCATGGGTATGGTAACAGGGTTTTGAATTTGTCCAAGCACGAATGCAACTTCGTGCCGAAATAGTGCACTTCCCACAGTTAGACCTGAAACAAATTTAAAAAGTTACAGTCATGCAGCATGATCGTATGAGCGAATTTTCGTAAATTATCGTACTATATTATGGTATATTATTTTGAAAATTGAGAACTTTGAGTGAAAAGAAATTCTTAACTACCAATGTCATGGAAAAATACTCGTTCTAAATAATAATCGGCTATTCAAAAAGATTTCAAATTTTCAACTTTTTTGCAGTTTTTGTCGATTTTTTTTAGCACATTTTAAAATTGAAGTACATTTTTCAGCATAATTTTGTATATACATTTTTTATTGGTCTATTTTATGGTTAATAAACTTTATTTGAGCAGTATTCTGCCAAAAATATAAATTTAACGACTTTTAGCCGGTTATTGATATTTTTAGTGATTTTTTCGCTAAAAAGAATTTAATGCTAAAAAAATGAAAATAATAATAATAAAAATAAATAAATAAAATTAAAAAAAGCGTGCGACATTAACTGGAGAAGATCTTTGTGACGAATGCGTTCCAGACCAGTTGAGCGGAGATACTAAATCTGGGATCGAAGGAGCTGTGCATGCCATTACCACAATATACGAGGTAGATAGTGAATGTGAAGGAGTACTCCAAATGGAGGCAGCCGATGCATTCAACCCAACGTCACGCCTACTAGCGCTGTGGAATGCAAGACATTTGTGGCCAAAGGTGCTCTCGCTTCCTCTTCAATACCTATAGAGGATATCCAAAGACAGTATTCAGACAGAAAGCCATAATTTTGAGCAGGGAGGTAACCACACATGGTGACACACGAAGAATGGGCATGTATGCAATTGGAACACTACCCTTAAATAGGAAGCTGAAGAGTTCAAACAGGCAACAGAGCTGGTAAGCAGATGATTCCGTTTGTGCACTAAACCTGCACAACATAAAAGAGTGGATGACCCAACTCCAAGAAGAGGCACAGAAATGGGGATATCATCCGGAGTCACACAAAGCTATTTGATCGGCAAAGAAGGAAAGGAAGAAGAGACAAGAGAGCTGTTTCCAGGAGCCTTAATTATTGTCAGTTCATTACGACATCTAGGAGTCATTGGACGACCCCAAGAGAGAAAAAATTATGTACGACAAAGAATAGGAGAATGGGTAAATCATGTCTCAGAGTTCGCATAATGCACTAAATATAGCCCCCCCACATACACACCCCTGTATCCACTGCATTCAGAGTGTCATTACGAAAAGACTGGGCCTACCTTCAGCGAGTAGTGCAAGGGGGTGAGAAACAATACGAACCCCTCCAAGACACAATACAATGCCCACGATTTTAGGCTGGGCTCCGACACAGAATGAAGCTGAGCTTATACATAGATCATCCCTCTAAAATAGGAGGATCCAGTTCCATCAGTAAAGTACACATGCGAGATCTCTAGACATGCGCAAACGAGTGCTTATAAAGCATCCAGATACATCGGTATCTATATGTCTTAACTGAACTTATTTCTAAGATGAAAAATAGAGAATTTAGCTCACTCAACTGATTAGGAAATAGCCTATTGTTACGCTCCAGGAAAATAACTATCACAGTCGAAGAGGTTTGGTCACCCTGGCCTCCTAGCTCTGGTTGTTAGTGGTGCAAGGGTTACCTGATAGTAACCAGATTTTAGGTCAAGAGTTGTGAAATACTCTGAGTGACCCTTGCACCACTAACAATTTGACTCCGGGGAAATGTTAAGCTCCAGGAAAATAACTCTCACAGTCGAAAAGGTTTGGTCACCCTGGCCTCTTAGCTCTGGTCGTTAGAGCGTTGCAACTCCGGGAAATTAATAATAATTTCTCGTAGTTGTGACGACGCGAGTTCGAACTCCTGTCGAGGTATCAAATATTTTTGGGCCGTTACACTATCATCAATCGTCTCTTAACGTCCCACAGAATCTCCCAATCAAATCTCAACTTCCTAGAACGACAGGAGAGAATTTAGCTCTCAGCTGGTTAGGAATGAGCCAATCATTTCAATTGTGTCTTAATGTCCCAGAGAGTCTCCCTATCAAATATCAACCTCCTAGGATGAACAGGTGAGAATTCAGCTCACTTAGCTGATTAGGAAAGAGCCAATAATTTCAATCAGCTCTTAGTGTCCCAGAGATTCTCCCTATCAAATTTCAACTTCCTTTTGGTTTATTATTTCCAATAATAAGCCTATGTGATCGTATAGCAAAAATTTTTATAACCCCCCCCCCCCTCAAACTTTGTCACTTTACGTTCCAAGGTGCGTAGAATCCAAATTTGAAATGTCCGTCCGCCGTTCGCCGTCCGGGCCATAAAAGGCCTTAGAATTGACTTAAAAAATCTGTTCTTTCGCACATAGACCCCACTTGGGGTCTAGTTGGTCCTAACTTCTCGCCAGCTCGATCGCTCCACACCCATGGGTGCTATGAGCCAAAAATAGGTGAAAAAGTGTCTTTTTTTGTATATTTCAAGTTGTATAGAAATTGGAGATTTATGAGTGAAAAGAAAATGTTAGCTATTAATATTATGAGAAAAAAAGTATTCTAAATGATACTCTTCTATTCATAAAGAGATTTTGGATTTTAGGCTATTTTTTGCAATTTTATAGATTTTTTAAAACAAAATTTAATAAACAAAAAGTTTTTAGCATAACTTCGTACATAAATTGTTGAATGCTCTATTTCATAGTTGATAAACTTTATTTGACCAATCTTATGCTAAAAAATATCAATTTAACGATTCTTAGCCATTTTCAGTGATTTTGTCAGCAAATTTTTTGAAATTTGACCAATTAAATGATATCAATATACAGTATAGGTAACACTTTTATGTGTAGGAAAGATGACTTGGTAATAAATTGTTATGTTTATCAACTATATTAAAAAGCGTAAAATTGTGAGATTCCGCTGCTGTAATGGATTGAACCCATTTGTGAGGTCCGAAGCTCTGAGTTCCGATACTAAATATACTATAAGCGGCGTTTAATAATTATGGACCAGAGATCTACGTAGAAGGGCTGTCTAATACATAAATAATAAACCTTTGTGTAATAATTTGCAGCGTTTGTTTCACAATTGCATCTGCCAAGCTACCGATTTTGCAATCGGTAGAAAATAACTTTCAGCCTTTCTTCCAATCGTTCTTGGTAGGTAAACCTTTATTGATATTTTATTTCTGAATAAACGTATTTTCTTTATATAAAGTTCATTGTGTGATTCCTATTTTTTTTTCTTCAATGCGTCATTACGTATATTTTTAGCGAATTTTCAAAGAAAAAATGAGCTATTTAATGGCTTCAAAATTTTAAAAGTGGGTTTGAAGGGTCGGGGACCCCCTACAAATCCGTTTCATACATCAAAGAACACAATTCTAGATTTTAACGACGTATGTATAATATATATTTATTTATTTGGTGTATTTCCAGACGATAACTGCTCTTAAAAAAAGAAATCTTCGACATTTCAGTCGCTACTTATTGATCGAGTTGAGAAATTTTAGTTTATGATTTTGATAGACAAACATGGAATCAAATTATTAAAAATAATTAGGAGGTACTCATACTTTATTATTATTATACTAATCTTGTAGATTTAAAGACAAATGTAGGTAAATATTCATAGATTTCGATGTCCAATGTGGTCAGTATTGAAGGCAATTGAAATCTTAACAGTATCCTATCATAACATCATCAAATCTTGACATAAAATAAAATAACATACCGACGTCATATGAAAGAAACGTATTTCCACAGCCAATCGATGATGAGGCTTTATATTACGAGTGATATAAAGTCAGTTGCATTCGAATCTAGTATACTACATCAAGAAATTGACAGACAAACTGTAGTCTCTGTGCATCTATTGACAGCCTAAATTATGGGGAAGTGTCACTTGGCTTTTCCGTAGCAACAAGAAAGAAATTGAAAATATTTAATACTAGCATTAAATCCCAAATTAAACGTTACTGACGGCCGAGCGGAGCGAGACCTTGGGTCTCCGTGCTAGTACGTACATAAATAGGACTTCTTCATAATTTCATGGCTGATATTTTCCAAGCCACAGTCAGTATTAAAGCTACATCAAGTCCTAAAACAGTTGAGCGTAAAACATTAAAGAGAGCGACCGAGAGAATCGGAGGACAGAATATTTCACAGAGTACCTAAACTCATCAGTTGTGATTACTTTTTTTTATTTTTATTTTTAATTTTTTTAATTTTTAAACAAGCACCTACTACCTACGTTTTAAACAGCATGGTTCTAGGATTGGTTATACAGGGATACTTATAGGAAATTTTACGCTGATTCCGAATATACCACATGTTAGTATGCTGAAAAAATTATTTCGCACAACAAATCGCAAAAAACAGGCTATTTTGAAATTTTTGACTACATTTTTGAAAATTTCAACCCGAAGATGTAATCCGATCATGCTAGCCAACGAACTTGAACTTTCGTTTTGTGTCCTTAACATTTTAAAATTTGTTTGAAGTTTCTAGCACAATTCTACGGACAGTTATCGTCTGGAATGACACATACATACCTACATATATACATACATACATACATACATACATAAAAAAATGTGTTAAACTTCAGAATAGCCTGAAACGGATTTCTGCATAAAATGTTTTCAAAAATTCACATTCTACAAATTTTGAGGCGAGAGCAATAGCTTAATTTTCTTCAAAAATTCGCTAAAAACGGCGTAAAAGATTCGTTCCAACTCAGAAAAATCCGTCTCGGCGAAAGACAGGTCAAGTTCGTTGGCCAGCCCGATCGCTCCATAATTTCAGGCTCAAATTTAAAATTTAATGGCGAAAATGCGAGAAAATCGGTTTTTTGACAAAAAGGCATGCGGGGGTGTATCACAGTCGAAGTATTTTTTAGTGCTGAGTCTATTGCAACCTCTCACAGATTTCTAAGATTCGTAATAAGTGAGAAAAATCTATTTTTAGGTTAAAAATGCCCATAATTGACCAAATTTTGGCAATGGGGCATGTGGGGTGTAACAGTGTAAGTATTTTTTTTTAGAGCTGAGACGATTTCAACCACTCCCAAATCTTTAAGATCAATAAAAAAGTGAGAAAAATCTATTTGTAGGTGAAAAATGCCCATATTTGACCAAATTTTCAAGTTTGTCTGAGTGTTCTACAATTTTCTTTGCGATCTCTTCACTTCTTCTTGCGTCCCCTTTGTTTTATTCAGGACATGGATGGCCTTAAGTGATCCAAATTTAAGTGCCTAATTTAACGTTATCCACAAATTTTCTTTGAAAATTCGCTCTATCAGTCATGCTGCATGACTGAGTATTTTTTTCTAATTGTTTAGCATTGTGTAAAGGCCGTATCACACTTGCATTTTTAAAAGTTTTTCTCGCATTTTTAATGCTCAAACGTGAAGAAGGCAAAGTGCTTTTTTCCAAGGTCAGCTGTGAACGTTGAAGAGGAATTAGTGCAAAAACAGTGCAATCTGGCAGAATGCAGTTTTATTAAATATGTCAAGTTAAGGCTCTTAGGGTTTTTCCATTGTTACCTACCCAAGGGTTACGTTTTAGCATTTTTCTTGCGATGAGGTAAAAATTAGAACATGTTCTCATTTCTCAAGTGAGTTTAAAAATGCTCTGCCAGGATGCGCAATGGCCAAAAAGCTGAACTTGGAAAAATGCACTTTGCCTGCTCCACGTTCAAGCATTAAAAGTGTGAGAAAAAAGCTGAAATAATGAAAGTGTGATAAGGCCTTAAGGAAATGTGTGTAGTTTCACACAGCAACCGAAAAATGCTGCTTCATTGTTGCTGTTTAGTTACCAAATTTGTTAATGGTTTCGTGTTACAATTTTTTTTATGAAACGAAATTTGCCATGACCCCAGAGGTAAGACATCGATGAGAAAAATGAAATTATTATCTATGTCAATACCACACTCAGTTGAGAATCGTATCAATAAATATCAATATCATATTACCAGCTAATAAATAATTGTCCACAACATGACTAACCTCTTGTCAAACCCAATATGCTCTCCGTGGTGTTGATGTTTCGCAAGGAAAATATTGCTTTGTACCTCTTGAACAGGCTTTGTTTTTCGTCCATCAATACGGACACTAGATCTTCAACAGACAGGGTAGCTTCTTCAGGGGGTGCTGGGTCAACGGAATCATACATGGAATCTTTACTGTGGTCGCCATTTTGTTTCTTATTGAGCCATTCTATACGTTGAATAGCCAGCTCGCATGTTTCTGCCACAGGTGGCTCAGGATCCTCCTTGTACCTTTTTAAAACGTCCAATACTTCACTACTTCCAATAGCTCCCAAAGCTTCGCCTGTAACAAGAATTGGTCATCTTAGACAATGCTCAGCTCAAGACAGGAAAATGCCAACTATAAAATACTGTCATTTCCGCTAAGATACAATTGAATAGACTCATTGAAATATTAATTATGTCTCAGGCTGCAACGGATGTCGAACCTAAAGATTCTGTGAGATACCTAGGACTTGTCTTAGATCCAAAGTTAACATGGATCCCTCATATTAATGACACAGTCACCAGAATTCGCCATAGACTCGTCCAGTTTCGACATATCCTTAACTCTCCTCACCTATCACTGGACCTGAAGAGATAAATGTATATTTCCCTTACCTCTGTGGCAATACGGTTGCGCAATATGGAGCTCGGCACCTGCAACTCAAATCCGGCGGATCCAGACTTCACAGAACAGAGCTGTTCGGCTTATGACAGATTGCCCTTGGTTTGTCAGAAACGATTGCCTACACAACGATCTCAATCTCCCATGGGTTAATGACTTGCTACAGGCTGCGTACACCCAACTCGCCGTTCGAATCAATACCCATCCTAGCACCTTGGTAAGGAGAATTCTGGAGGATTCTCGCTCAGCACGAGCATCGCGACATCTGAAGAGAAAATGGCATTCGAACCTCCTTTGGCCACTTAGCGAACTGGTGCAATCAGTGGCACATCCTACCTTTAATCAGTGGCATATCAAACACACGGACCCAATAAAAATTGCTTAGAAAATACTTTTTATTGTTCCCCCATTATTGATGCTACCTCATTGTTTCAGCTACCAAAGGGTAGCCTGATTTCTTCATGTTTCATGTCATGTTATATTACTATGTTCCATTATGCACACTTGATAGTGGGACTCCACAAAAAGTAAATAAATGAGAAAAAAAAAACTCGGCTCCGCTCCGCTTTCCGCCTTCGGCTAAAATGCTAAAACATGGAACATGCTTTCTTCCCGCTAATTCGTAAATTAATGTAAATAAATTTAAAACTGCAACATAAATGTTTTACCAATCGAAATTAGAACAGAGTACATAAGTAGGTAAGTACATAAATAGGTAACAGTGCGCGTCTACAATTACTATAACCAAGATTAACTTCCCAACCAAGTGACAACAAAACAAGCGGCATTGTGTACTATGTCCATTTATCACATAAATAAATATAAAACTACGACATGAATTGAAGAACAAGTACGATAGAAATGCGTGATAAATCGAGAGCTTTCCAACGAGTGGAGAACGATTGTTGTACGGTGAAAAATCTTCAGCATTTCCTCAGCAACGTCTTGGTTGTACATGAAAATCAAAAGAAAATAATAAGAAATACTTTCTCTCTTATGAGAGAAGAGCAATGAGCATTGAAAACGTCTCAGTAATTTCATTGCTAGTATACGCAATCATAACAACTAACTTGTTTATAGGTTGCGTGACGTTTTTTTCTTCGCGTAATAAAATTTTCGGTTAACCCGTCGACTAAGACATTTTCAATGTCAAAATCGATGTTGGTTTTTTTTTTACCGCGAATGTTGTATAGAGTCTTTTAAATCAGGGGTGGGTCATTCTCATTTCATTTGCCGCTTTGGGTCGTTTGAGAACCTCAGTGAAGTGAAATATGAAAGTGATCGAAAATGAGGTTAGAGCGGCAAATACTACTCATTGTACATTGCAGATTTGTGTTCCATAGATGAACAGCGAGTTTTTCATTGATGTATTTTATACATATTTTTGTATTAAAAAACATGATATCCGGCTCATGAGTGTTACCAGATTTCGAAAATTGATTTCTGTAAAATGGATGACTTTGGCAAAATTGTTGTCAGGTCTCAAGTAAGTACAAAAGAATCACGTTCAAACGTAATATTCAGATTTTACGGAATTCATGTAGAAGGCAGTGTAATTGAACTTAAATCTCAGGAGTGTTACCCTATTAGTGTTACCGTATTATCAGGAGTGTTATCCATCCTTGGTCACACTCACGAGAATTTCCAGTAAAAATGGCGTCACACAGGACTGATGAAGTGACAAAACTCGGGGATGGCTACTGTTTGAAACCTGTCACCAAGCAGTATGGTTGTTGGGATTATTTTGTTTAAGCACTAACAACACTCGTAATTAGTGTAACACTCATGATTGAAAATAAAAATACTCAACATGTTTTTAGGTTTCTTTCACTGCAAAAACTGCTGCAACACCAAGCACTCCACTACGGTCTCACATCTTCAACTGGACAATATAACCTTCACATCTGACTGTTTCCTACCTCACTCACTGCTTGGGGTTACCGTTGGAAAAGAGTTTCAGGCACCATGAACGGCTTATACCCTCCCTCAAAAAGAGGCCCCTTAATTTAAAAGAGGATTCCGCAGGTTACCCCGAGTTGGAGTCGTCGCAAGCAAACCTTTTGCTTAGATCAGCAAACTTTTTGATTATTTTCCACTCAATATCTCTGAGGGAAGCACGTTCAATTAAATGATGCCCAAATGCCTCCACTCTGGATATCCAGTACCGGTCGCATCTGCAAAGAAAGTGCTCTGCAGAATCCTCCTTGAGTCCGCAAGGGCACATAGATGAGATGTTGTTATCTATAATATTTAGCATCTTGCGGAAATCATAATGTCCTGTAAGGATACCAATCATGGTTCCAATAGAATTTCTACTTTTGCTTAGAAGCGAGTATGCTCGTTTGTTATCGGAAGACATGAAGAGCATTCTGGTTTGTCTATATCTAGCTATTTCCTTGCTCCAGAGAATGTTGAGGTCTTGTGTGACCCAGTTTTTAATTTTAGCTTTACAGGCATTTTTGGAAATGCAGATGGCAGGAGATGGTCCCAGAAACTGTTGTCCTGAGCCAGCTCGCGCTAAGCCGTCCGCATTAACATTGCCTTCGTAATTTTCATGACCAGGAATCCATTTTATGGATATTCTGTTGTTGTTAAGAAACAAATTGTTAATATATTTCTTTGTTTCCCAGACCAGTTTTGAGGTCGTGAGGGGGTTCAGCAGTGCTTTAATGCTGGCCTGACTATTGGTAAAAATGTGAATGTTTTTGTTAGAAGTGTTATGGTTATGTAAGATGACCAGGCACTTATTGATACCATACATTTCTGATTGAAATACAGTTGCATATTTATCAAGGCTGTAAGAATGTGCCACTTGAAGGCTGGGTATGAATACACCTGTTTCCTACAATTTTCCATCGGCTTTCTTGATCGCAAAAATGATAACACTCCTGAGGTCCCATTGAGAAGAGATATGGGGGACTGTCTGAAAAACTAGTTTTTCACGGGTTGGGAAAAATCTTAAAAATGTAAATCCTTACTCTAAATAAAGAGGAACCAACTTACTGCAGCTAGTAACCCTGGCCAGTTCTAGATTGTCATTGTTTCATAACTACCTAACTTCTACTTCCGTGTTAGGTAGGAGGGGACAGTAACACTCATGAGTTTCCAGGATTTCCGGTTTGATTCGTCATCACTGTGCATTGGTTAAAGGGAATTTTGAACAGTCAAATTCGTTGATCTCCCAACTTATACTACCCTTTTGGTTTATTATTTCCAATAATAAGCCTATGTGATCGTGTAGCAAAAAATTTTTATAACCCCCCCTCAAACTTTGTCACTTTACGTTTCAAGGTGCGTAGAATCCAAATTTGAAATGTCCGTCCGCCGTTCGCCGTCCGGGCCATACCTAAAAGGCCTAAGAATTGACTTAAAAAACCCGTTCTTTCGCACATAGACTCCATTTGGGGTCTAGTTGGTCCTAACGTTTAATCATCCCGATCGCTTTACTCGCATAGATGCTATGGGCCAAAAACGGGCAAAAAAGTGTGTTTTTTGACGCGCGCACGCCTGGCACGCTTGGCAGGGGGTCACGGTGGGTGGAGAGGGGGGTGAGCGGGGGGATGGAGTGAGAGGAGGCGCCGGCGCCGCGGCTTGTGGTGGGTACGGCGCCGGCGTTCGTTCGAGGCATGAATATGTTTCTTTCAAGGTAATTTTTGTGTGTTAATACCAAAGCTTTTCCTACGCATATTTAATAACATAGCCTCTCGACTTTTCGTACGTACTTAGATAATGATATTATTAAGGCAATAACTATTTGAATAGATAGGAGCTCAAATCGAGAAATGTAAACATGCATATATAATTATAGAAGTATAGGTTGTGGCAACTCGAAGTAGGACACGCCGAGGAGTCTGGACGGGCCTTATGACGTACGCTAGCCAACTAAAACTACGATCATACTCAATTGAAAAAATAATAAACCTTTGTGAAATAATTTGCAGCGTTTTTTCCCCCAAAATCGCTAGTTTTGGTCAAGAATTGTGAGAATTCGTCGTCGGGGACATGAAAGCGGCAAATGAAATGAGAATGACCCGGGTATAACTCAGCTTCGTCCATATTTACAGCGGTTTTGGCAGTACATAATTTACGAATAAATTGAGGGCTTTTCAACGAGTGGCGAACGATTTTCGTGGGATGAAAACTAATGGCGATAAGTACATTTCCCTAGAAACGGGTCGGTTGTAAGTGAAAATCATAACAAAATCCCGCGCTACTTTCGTTCCACGGTTTCTTCACGTTTTTGCCCAGTTAGGTGATGGCTAAAACATGTTCCATGCTAAAAAAAAACCTAATATCGATTATTAATGAAAACCTGTTAAAAGCTTACCTGCTTCGTGCCTTGTTATGGGATTCATAGATTTGTCTTCCAACACTTTTATTAGGACGGGTATGGCGTTTTTATCTTGCATCTGCCCAAGGCAATAGGCGAGCTCGTGAGTCAGAAGGACTGAAGGATCGGAAAAACACTTGGCAATTTCTAGAATCGCATCTTCACCACCAATATTTCTCAATGTGAACAGAGCTCTAAACCTCTGGTGCAGCGGTACATTGGGATCGTTTAATATTTTCCCTACTGGCCCAATCTTGGATTTGAGGTCTTCCATTCTGAAACAGAATTGTCAACTGTAAATTTCTTGACGAGCTCGGTTCATTTTTTCCAGTATTAGTTCTTATTCATTAATAAGATTTTGAATAAAATTAGAAAGCCTTTAACGTTCATTTTAAAATTTCATTTTACTAGGTGCTCGATTGTAATTATTTCGGACTGATCTGATGAATATGACTTAAGAAGGCTACTGCATCGAAATTGCCAATTGTTTCGGTAGACAAAATAGGTAGAGCCCCCATTGAGCGAAAAAGAAAATTAAGTAAACACTTAATATACCTATACTATGTATAGCGAATACTTGCCTCACCATATCTTGACTATTTAGCAAGTCAATACTTACCACATCTAAAATACCAACTACCTAACTATAAGCATGTACTTACTTATATCTGCTGACTTATACTAAGTCACTCTAGCACAATATTGCTCTTGCTTTATTATAGATCCCTGACGAGGCCCATAAAGGGCGAAAATGCTTGGAAATAAAGATACGAGGTACGATCAAAAAGTAAGAATACAAACGCTCTAGCTCACTCAAAAAAAATTTTATTTAGACGAAATTTATAGGGTGGGTACTTCAGGTATATAATTATTTTTCCATTAAGTTGCCGTCTAATTCCAAACATTTTGTATACCGAGAAATGAGCTTCACAATTCCTGCATTGTAGTCCTCTTCCGCCACCTCTTCAAGCCAAACGGTAAATGTCATTCTTGAGGTCCTCGTTATTGGAATAGTGTTTCCCCCCCCGAAAATTCCTTCAATTGGTTGAACAGATGAAAGTTACAAGGAGCAAGGTCTGGGCTGTGCGGGGGGTGGGGGAATATATCCCACCCAAATGACACCAAGAAAGACTGCGTTTTTCCGGCAGAGTGAGGGGTGGCATTGTCGTGCAAAAGAGTGACTCCCTTCGACAACATGCCACGCCGTTTGTTCTGAATTGCACGACGCAATTTTTTCAAAGTTTCACAATACGCATTGGCGTTGATTGTGGTCCCCTTAGGCATAAAGTCGATCAGCAGAACGCCTTTTCTATCGAAAAACACCGTTGCCATGAGCTTGTTTGACAATAAAGTCGTTTTTTTTTTTTTTTGGTTGGTGAAACAGTGTGACGCCACTCCATAGACTGTCTCTTGGATTCAGGTGTGTTTAGGCAAACCCACGTTTCATCGCCAGTGAATATGGAGTCAAGAAAGTCCTCACCCTCGAGTTCAAAACGTTCCAAAAACATCCGACCAGCAGCAAGTCTTTTCAACTTATGCTCCTCGCTCTAGATTTTTGGAACCCAGCGAGCGCAAAGTTTGCGATAACCAAGGGTTTCTGAAATAGTGTTTGGCACAGTTCCATATGAGAGATCAGGAAAATGCTCATTAATGTCCACAACCCTTTGTCGGCGATCTTCACAAATCAAATTGCTGATTTCTTCCACGATTTTGGGAATCACCACAGATGGACGGCCACTTCTTTTATCGTCATGAACATCAGTTCTCCCATTTTTAAATTCCCTACACCGATTGGCTACGTTATTGCGGATCATTACCTCCTCTCCATAAACAGAAACCAGCTGGCGATGAATTTCAGCTGGTTTTTCACCCTTAGGGAAAAGAAAACGAATCACTTCGCTCACACAGCATCGGGCCAACAAGTCGATGGAGGTGGCAGGGACGTTCACAGAAGCACACATTTCAAAAAGCTCTCAATGACAAACTAACATTCGCACTGCAACACGAAACCCCTTGTTTTGTTCAGAATGATCCCGCCCAACAAGCAGGGGTGCCACATTTGAAAACAAAAATTTCCCTGCAGCACAAAACGTCTTGTATTTTTACTTTTTGATCGTCCCTCGTACTATAAGAAAAATATCTATAAACATGAGGACTGGCCATGAAAATTTATCCTCCCCTCACAACTCACCTACTTTTGCTGTCGTTGGGCCCCTCAGATTACGTGCTTACTAGAGTTCAAATGACAACACGAATGCTCAACAACCATCATGTCGTTAAAAAAAACATGCCAGTTTCTGAATAGAGCATCTCTTTCAGTGCCTGTACATCTCACCTACTGATAATATTTACCACCCACTTCCAGTGAAGTTTTAGCAGGTGGTCAATCTTTAGCACATTCGTCATTCCTCATTGCATTGTGCACATTAAACAAACTACGTTTTTATAGCTCCCCAGCGTGGGTAGCCCTCTTACTAAACAATAATTAATTGCTCGAATTAACTTCAATTTACACTGTATTGGAGAGCTCCTAAAGCGATAGGGAGATAGAGATGAGGCGGCTTAACTCCAATATGACAGATTTATCCCACCCTACACATAAGACGCCTTATCCCCATCCAAACCAAATAGAGAGTTCCTAAACGATAAGTCAATTGGGATAAGGTGCTTGTGGATTTTGTCATCTGAGGCGAGCCATAGAGAAATAAAGATACTATAATCTACACTAGAGAAATAACGATACTATAATCTACACTATAGAAGTAAAGATACTATAATCTACACTATAATAATAGGACTGGCCATGAAAATGTATCCTCCGTTCACAACCCACCTAGGAGCCAGAACCACTGGATGGCACAACCCCAACTTAACTGAACTTGTCGGTCTGGGGTACACGATCATAGCAAAGATATATATCGCTATTCTAATAATAAACAGCATTTATTAATGAACGAAGTGCAACAGAAAAATGTAAGGATCTTGAAAATTATCAAAACGGTCAAAGTATCCCACGATAAGTTTGGTTTAGTAAAATATACCTACCTAACTAAATGATGAAAGATTACGTAGCATACATGCAGCTGGTGCCAAATACTTAGCTATTACGCTTGAAATGACTAAGTAATTACTTCAGAGAAATGAACACTGATTCATCACGGAATTTACCTCTACTTACTTGAATGACAAACTATTTGAGCTGACACTTGTCCTTTTGGAGCACAACCAACAAGAAAACAATAATTGTACAACAACAGCGTAACACACCGGCAAATTGTCAATTTTTATATTAATAAACTCGTGCTAAACCCCAAACATTTACAGGATGTTGATAGTGCGGTAGGGATGTTGATAAAACATCGATGTTTTACTCGATATATCGATTTGTTATCCACCGATGTATCGATATTATTTTTACAAAGTCGGAACCGATATTTTTTTCTCCGGAGACCGGAGAAGATCAAAAATAGATTCTAACACCAAAAAGTGATCTCGGATCCGTGGAGGAATACCAACCTAATTTGAAATCAGATACAGCCAGCGAGGTTGCTCCAACGGAGTTGAGAGCTTCAGCCATCCAGGGCAAAGAAGAAGCAATTCAATTCAATTTCAAAAGTTTTTATTTTATTTTTACCTGGGATACATTAATATAATTATATATCTGCACCTTTTGCAATGTCTGTAAATAAAAAAATAATGAAAATATATTTAATATGCTCTTAAAACATTTTTAAAGAAAACAATTTTTTTTCGCCAGTTTAGCTACTTATTTAGTTAAGTGTCTGTTCTGACGAAGTCAGTACCTATGGGTTATATTTTTTGAGATGGCTACCTTCTGTTTATTTTTTAATATAGGTCTTCACGTATTATTGGAAGAAAATCCGCTAATCTACTTGACAGCGTGGGTCACTACGCCTATGATGACAGTATCCCTACAATGGGATGACAACGGATTTAGTCGCATCGTTTGTGATGAATTACAATTCAATTTCAAAAATTACTTAATAATCAGTTATAAAAGTTTCAGTATAATTAAAGAGTATATACATTATAAAAACGACATTCAAGAGTAATTAAGAAAAATGAGTTCCAAAACAAGTAAAAATATCATTTTATCGAATACATTGGCATTGTACAATCGGACAAGCAGAGTTATTTTGGCAAAATCATGAAACAAGAGGTTTTTATGAAGAATATCGCCTCACAGTAGAGTAGGGTATTCCAAGGGCACTTATAAGTCTCGTGGTCCTTTTAATTCTGTAAAAAATGAAACTACAATAAAATAAAAATCAGCACGTTTTAGAGACTAAAGCTAATAATTAGGTAGACCTACAAGCCACAACAAATCATATCCCTCTGTTAAGTACTCGGTTTTGTTACCCACCGTACTGAGGCGGTTTGCAATGACTAGCAAACCGTTTCAAACTGGTTGGAGCTGCGCATGCCCGACTTCTGCCAACTTTTGAAGTGATTTCAAATCGGTTGGGGATTGGAGTCCATGTTTGAACAAAACACTCAGAGGCGTGAAACAGTGGCAAAAACGGAGGCTAAAATTAGATTGATGTCATTGGCTGCTGTGAGTTCGGTATGGAGGGGACAAATAGAAAGTGATCAGCTGAAAAAAAAAAAAACTATGAACGATCTGACGATCCGCAACGGGTTGGTAATCAGTTTGGAAACCCCTGCAAACAGACTGTGACGGATGGTGGGTGATGCTCTAATGATCAGAGAACTCAGCGAACGCCTCAGACTTGTCAAGGATCTAGGCACCCCCCCCCCCCCCCCCCCCAGAGGTGCAATGGGGGCCTAAATCCTCGAAAAAGAGGTAGAGGAGGATGACAGTATCCCGTCAGAGAGATACCACTCCTACTAATAGTATTAATGAGCTATGTTCGGAGTAGATTGGATTTCCAGGACCTGGATCACCCATCCAACGCCAAACTCAGCCTCTCAAGAACACGAGAAGTGGCGTGCGACGCCCGTTGTTTTCCAACGGAGCGACGGCAGCGCTTTCTCTGGGATTCTGACGGTAACTCTGTCACAGACTCAAGTGGGTTGCTTTCTGGTTTGGTGGCTTCAGCGAACAAACCTTAACGTAGATACCTATTATGAAGAAATTTGATTTCCTACGTAGTCGATTTTTAGCAAATTTTCGTAGAAAATAAAACTATTGCACTGGCTCCAAAATTTTCGAAAACTTTTTCAATGAAGTCCGTTTTGAGGCATTCTGAAACGAATCCTAGAGTTTAACATTTATTCATATTATGTTAAATGTTATGATTACCTACCTATTATGTTAATGTTTTGTATGTGTCATTCCAGCCCATAACTCTCCTTAGGATAAAAATAGGAATCCCGATCTTATGCCATAAAATCCAGCTTTTCAAATGAAAGGATGAGTTCGTTGGCCAGCACTTTTTTAGCACATTTAATTGGTCAAATTCCAAAAAATGGCTAAAAACGGCAAAAATTGTTAAATTTATATTTTTTGAGGAATATTGCTGTAATAAAGTTTATTAACTATAAAAAAGAATATAAAGAATTTATGTACAAAATTGTGCAGAAAATATTAATTAAATTCCATTGAAATTTTCTTTAAAAAATCGATAAAAACTGCAAAGAAAAAAAAAGATAAAAATCCAAAATTTATTTTTGAATAGCAGATTATTATTGAGAATACTTTTTTTGCGATAAAATTACTAGTTAACAATTTCTTTGCAATCCAAAAGCTCAAATTTCATAACAATTTAACATTATGCAATACGATAATTTACGAAAATTCGCTCATTCGATCATGCTGCATGACTGGAACTTCAGGACTGCAGGCACAAAAATGCAATTTACAGACAGAGAAACAACAGATTGTTATTATTTTGTATTAAGTGTCATGATGTTCTATCAGCAAGATGTTTCTGTACCTATGTATGTACCTGTTCTAGGTAGGTTCCGTTAATGGAAAAATGACCGATATATAGAAAGATTGATATTTTTCACGATATATCTAATCACTAAAACGATATATTTTTGAAGTATTGCTATTCGATATATCGATATTTTTTCCTGCCATCTGCATGCGGGGCTTGACACGATATCGGGAGCCTGTTGGTGGGTATCTAATATTTCTCTTCAATGGCATTGATCTGCTTGGACACCGCGGAAATGACTATGCCGATAGTGGAGTGTGTACCTATTATTGCTGTATTCGTGCTGGAGGTTCAACTATTTTCCATCCACCGAAACCAAAACTTCCACTTGCATTTGACAGCATTCTGAACGATTTTGGTTCCGTGTCTGTGGTTAATCCTTGTCCCCGGCATAACTACGTGTTGGAATTACAATCTCCATCAGCACTCCATGAAATCCATCCGACAGAATCCGGTGTGGTGGCAGGACTGCGTCTGCCACCAAGCCAAGCGGCGAATCTCGTTTGGCGGCCATTCTCGTTCCTGTGCTCGAATAAGACGACCGTTGCAGTACGACGATTTTACCATCCAGCTAATCCTAGCTAAATATCAAGCCATCTATAACCATCTCTAATTACGAAGGTACTTAAATCCCTCTCATACTTAATTTTTCTAACGCCTCACATGTATACATGGCGGAGCAATTGGGGTTTGCTCACTTGTTGGGCTGTGCATAGGTTAAATTCTCGTTTTTCGGAATCAGTAATTTGTGACTTATTACTGAGGGTAATCGAACAGTTATTTTCTCTGGATATGGAATTTCAGAAAGTTACGATGAAAAAGTCATAATCCGGAGAAGTCACATAAAACGGAAATACGATTTTAAACGAGGTTATGAAGTTATTGAACTTGACATAATCGAAATTTTTGGGTTGACTTTTTCGTGAATTACGGAATTCAGTAAGGCTCGAGCATGAAAATACGGCTGTGTAAAATCCCAAAGTACGGAATAACGGTTTTGAATAAATATTACGATGAGTACGGATGTTCGAAACGAGAAAAATTATTTTCGAAGTAAATTATGGAATTTCTCGATTTTCAGTACAGCGCCATATTGCATACTGTGACATGGCAAGATGAATTCGAAGCTGAAACCCTTGGCCCTCCAATCATCATCATGGTGGAAACTCTCGAGTGTGGATAAGTTTATTTATAAGTATCGGCTCATTACTGAATTTAGTAATATAGAGATTTAAGTACCTTCGTAATTAGAGATGGTTATAGATGGCTTGATATTTAGCTAGGATTAGCTGGATGGTAAAATCGTCGTACGGTCGTCGTATTCGAGCACAGGAACGAGAATGGCCGCCAAACGAGATTCGCCGCTTGGCTTGGTGGCAGACGCAGTCCTGCCACCACACCGGATTCTGTCGGATGGATTTCATGGAGTGCTGATGGAGATTGTAATTCCAACACTCCCCTCCAAGCTTCCATCCAGGCACTTCTCCGTATTCAGGCGTATCTCCGGGTTTAGTAATGATTGTGAGAATTGAGGGAGTGAATGAGAAGAAACCTTCTCATTCAATTCGATCTGCAACAGTACAATTCACATACACACATTCCGATTAGTGCTGGAATAACATCAAATTCCTAAATTTAATAAATCTAGACTTGTTTAGTGACTTCGTCAGTGTGTCCGCAATTTGATCATTAGTAGATATCCACCGGATTTTGATGTTCCCTTTACGGTGCTCCTGTCGTACGTAAAGATAGGATAGCCTAACCAAATGTTTCAGAGTAGACGAATCATCTACTTCCGCTAAGCGGATTGCCGGTTTAGAATCCTCATGGATTGTCGGTATTATTTTGATCCCCGCTAACTCTGAACACATTGTACGTATTGAGGCTAATTCTCTGCACGCCGTACTCATTGCAACGAATTCGCTCTCTGCTGAGGAGAGAGCTATGTGATTCTGACGCTTAGTTCTCCAAGCTACCGGATTACCGAAAAGGTAGATTATGTAACCAGTCGTGGAGAAACCCCCTTCGGCCGAGAGTCCTAGGGATGCATCCACGTAACAATCTATTCCATCCCCCTTATCGGAGAACATAAGTCCAAAATCTTTCGTACCTCTTAAATATCTCATTATCCGTATTACTGCTTGCCAGTCCTCCATCGTAAAATTTGACTGTCGTCTACTCAGAATATTAGTAGTATATGAAATATCTGGTCTGACTCCCCCTTGTATGTACAATAATGACCCAATAGCTTGTCGGTAAGGAATCGAATTCAAGTCACCGGGTTGTTTCAATTTTTCATTGACTCCATTCCTATCAACAATCATTGGTGTAGACACCGTTCTATCACAATGAGGGTCAAATTTCTTTAACATCGATTCTATGTGAGACCTCTGAGTAAGACCGATAGTTTTGTTCCTCCGGTTTCGTATGATTTCTAATCCTAGGAATTTTCTTGGTTCTCCCAGATCAGTTATCGAGAATTCCTTTTCTAATATAGATTTTACTTGTTTGCGTTTTTGATTACTATTTGTTGCTAGTAAAATATCATCGACATATAGCAACATTATAGCAATTTGATCTCCGGATTTCCAAACAAACAGGCAGGGTTGGAAAGGATAGGGTTTAAAATCCATTCTTTCCACAGCCTCCTGGAATCTTATGAACCATCTCCTTGGAGACACTTTAAGACCGTAAAGAGCTCTGTGTACTTCACATACACTATGACTCTTTATATCATCACCGGTTTGTAAGTATTCTGCATACCCATCGGGAATTTCTATATATACGAGTTTGTCTAAGGAACCGTTTAGAAAAGCCGTTTTTACATCGTACTGAGCAAGATCTAAATCGAATTTGGCTGCAAGTATTAATAAAAATTTGACATCTGGTAATCTTGCGTAGGAGCGTAGATTTCAGATATATCATACTTATTATTATCGGCAAAGCCTTTTACTACAAGTCTGCTCCTATATCTTATTGAACCGTCTGCCTCCGTTTTCTTTTTGTGAACCCACCTAGTTTTCATTACCCTCACACCTTTCGGTACCGTATTTCGAGGAATGATTTTCCAGGTGTTGCAATTTTCCAAAGACTGAAACTCCGTTTCAATTGCTTCTAACCAAGCATCTGCGTCTGGCGAAGCCAGTGCTTGTGAATAGGTAATTGGGTCCTCCCCTAATTCGTCTGCAGAATTTTGTAGGAAACACGCCAGATTTTCTGCATTATCGAATTCTTCGTAAAATTCGCATTCATCATTTTCGTGAATTAAAACCGGGTTTGATGTCTTGTCTGTTTCTCGTCCGGATTCAACAGAGACATCTTGCACTTGTTCAAAGCCGGATTTAAATGAATTTTCTAATGAAAATTCAACTTGATCAAGTGGCGATTTAGCAATTGACTTGTCTCTCAAATAATCCGCGTAAGTCCTACTTTCTACAAAATCTACATGTTTCGATCTCACCACCGTTTTATTTTGGAAATGCAGTAAATTGTAACCTGTTTCACCGCATTCTAATAAGAAACCCAAATTAGCTCTAGGAGCGAACTTTGACGTGCTTTGGGTGTCTAAAATATAACATTCGCAGCCAAACCGTTTTATGTATTTTAGTGACGGAAGCCGTTTTAGTGCCAGTTCAAACGGGGTTTTGAATTCCAACGATTTGTTGGGCGTCCTATTGTGTATATGCACGACATGTCTCATGGCATATGCCCAAAAATGAGTAGGAATTCCTGATGAAATCAAGTTAACCCGGATTTTCTCCTCTAATTCTAAATTGAATCTTTCAGCCGTTCCATTCAATTGAGGAGTATATGGTTCACAAACCGTCAAGGATATATTTTCCCTATGTAACAAAAATTTCATTTCTTCCGTTCTAAATTCTAAACCTCCGTCCGTCCGTATTTCTGACACCTTAGTGGTTTCCCCCGTCAATCTTCTAATTTCTTTTAGACATGAGAGCAAAGCCATATTGACTCCCATTTTACTTCCGAGTTCGTAAGCAAATGCATATCTACTCGCGTCATCCGTAAATGTGACAATATATTTGGCCTGAGACCTAAATGCTCCTGGTTTTAAAGGTCCCATTAAATCAGAGTGCAGTCTCTGAAATGGTATTTCGGCCCTATGTCTGACTTCCGAACATGGCTTTCTTTTTGCTTTCGCCATCTTACAGTCAGGACAATCGAGAATGTTTACACCGAATTTTACATTTTTTAATTCAGGGAGAACTTTACCAGCTATTTCGAGATATTTCTTTGAGGCATGGTTAAGCCTGTAATGCCATGCCAATCCTATGTCATTCCGTAATTGTAAAGTTTCAGCCGGGTTTTCTCCGTGATCAGTGTCAGTTCTCCCCTCTAAACTAGTATCCGAAATTTTGATAAATTTTTCACCGGGTTGATCAGTGATTCTCCCCCCTAAACAAGTATCTGTAATTTCGTCAAAATTCGTATCTTGTTTACGTTTAATTCCCTTTAGTTGTTTCTCCGGATTAGTCATTAACGATCCACCGTGACCTAATTTCAACAATTTCCGTTTTTCCTCCGTACTAAGTTTTGACAAGGGGAGAGAGAAATTGAGCCACCAAAACCGTCCATCAAATGAACCCGTTTTAAGTGTTTCATTCGAAATTGGATCACTTATTATCACTCCCTTATCCGTCAATAAGGCCGATAAACCTTTCGCTATTTGTTTTCTAATAGAAAATAAATTTTCTATTAAGTCTTGTGCGTACAATACTCCTTTTAAAACACCGAATTTCCGTTTTTCTTCGTTGTAATATATAATATCTCCGGATTGTTTTATTATCAAGTCTGCGTCCCTAGCATTGTTAGCACATGAAATCCGTGTTGGTGTGATCAAGTCCGTTATCGTCGTAAATACATTTATATCATTAACAATATGCTCAGTAGCACCAGTATCCAAAATGAAGTTTAAGTTTTTGAGGGTTGTTACGACCAGTCCCCGGCCTCGATTTATCCCTAGTAGCTGATAGAGCTCGTTCTCTTCGTTTAATTACGGGAATGGGGTCACTCGTTCGACTGTTTCTGCGGGCCATCTTCGTACTCGCAGTCTGTGGACGCCGACATTCAATGGACAGATGTCCAAACCGTCCTCAGTTATAGCACATCTTGCTATCGTTTCGACATTCTGCCTTTGTGTGTCCTAGTATGCCACACTGATAGCAGACCAATTTCGCCTTTTTGACCCCACTTCCCCCTCCGGATTGGGTCGAATTTTTCCGCCGTTTGCTGAAGGAAGGCCCCCTGCTAAGGAAGGCTTTTCCTACAGCCTGCTCTCTCCTACTATTTTCCGACATCATATCATACATTGCGAACATCCGATCAAAGATGTCCCGAACCCTCATTTTAGAGTTCTCCTGGAGTGCATCTTCAGCTATCCTGGGGCATGCTTCCGAGATAGCATTAATTAAATTTCTCCGGATTGACCTATCTGTCAGCTCAGCCTCAGGGAACCTCCGAATACCCTCCACAAGACCCTCAAATCGATTTTGAAACTCGAGTACTGTTTCCAGCGCCGGGTTAAATCGAGTATTCATAAATTCGATTTGCATTGCATGTTCCTTCGCCTGAGTAGGCGGATCGACCGCCTTCTCAATCATGCTCAATGCAATTGATGGCTCGTTCACATCTTTGATCATCGATCGCAAACCGTGATCAATATTGGAAATTATGTACGAGAGTACGATACACTTCAACTGATGAAGCTCTCTCTCCGTGTAGTTTACTGCCGGTTTTATGTTGGGATCGACGAGAAATTGATAGTCACCACTCGCCAAATCCAACATTACCCTTCGTTTCCACACGGCGATCGACCCTTCCTTCAGTGGATTGCCTCCGTACTTTAAATTCGTAATTGGCCTTGCGGCCACTCCGGGTTCTTTGTGGATCTTACAGGCACAAGTGCCCACCGAGTCAGATCCACTCGCCGTTGTGTTTACAACCGGATTATCTAGGGGAACCTCAAGTGTGCGAGGAGCATCCTCAGATCTACCAGAGCCCTGCTCTTCCACCACCATCTCTGACCTCGATGTTGGAGGTGGACCCATGGTCATCGAAGCCAGAGCCGCGAATTTCAGAACAGACTCCTCCGCAAACTGTTTGATCTGATTTTGCATCATCTCATACCTTTGAGCGTACTCAGTCTCGAGCCGAGCCCTGATCGCAACTTCCCTCCTCTCGACTTCCTCGTTAATAAATCTCTTGATCTCTTCCGTGTTCATTGTTCTCTGTAATTAGACCAAGAGACGAGTTACTCCGAATTCACGACCTTCGTTTTATAAACACATCCCTAATCCTAGTATCATCCGGATTTATGTACTCCGTTCTACAAACACATCTCTAAACTTCGTATCATCCGGATTTATGTACTCCGTTCTAAAAACACATCTCATTTCCGGATTTATTTAAGCCTTAGTGGAATCACTCATAACGTTCTATCAACATGGTGTTAGGATTTGAATGCGCCTCGATTGCCACGCATAAATTGGAGTGCGGTCTTGGGGTTATCACATATGCCCCGCTACCTGTCTGTCAATTTCGCTTCCTTAGAGAAGGTACTGTCTCTCCGAGACATGCGCGCTGTGCGTAGGTAACAGAGCCTTCGACCATCTAATCTCCCAGCGACACGCTTACAAGAAGACTATCCCGCTGCAAATCCGCTCACCACTGCCGTACTATTAAATCGTATTTCATTCTCGAACTGTAAATCGTAAATTAATAATTCGCTCATTCGCACAAAGTTCTAGCTAACTTTCGTACTTCTTTATTCTTATGAGTGTTTCCACCTTATTTCAGCCTTGGCTTGTCATGTTGGGGTGTGCATAGCATATTAAAACCGTATAAATCGTATTCATATTAGGTACAATTCGCAAGCAACAATGAATTTATTTTGCAGCCGAATAAACATCCATGCTCCGTTCAGCTCACCTGAATTTTCATCGATCTTTTGACTTTACAAGATATTATAACGTTCGTTTGCAAGAATTATCAATACAAACATTCAACACAACGAAGGAGAACAAGGAAACAGTCCACCACTGCGACCAGAATTAATATAAACTTAATTATAAGTAGGATTACTACTATGCTTAAATTATGTTAACACTAGTAAAAACTAGATATATTAGTGATCACAGTAAGTAGTACTGATATCTCCAATTCCTCGTCCGATTCATGTTTCTTGTTTCTAAGATACATACTCAACTTTTCGTATTAGTTCAATCAATAGTATAAAATATCGAAATCAAATCGTAATGTTGAGTAACTACATTTTCGAATCATAGTCGGAGCTAACGGAAACCATGGTAACTTCGAATTCTAACGAAAAACAAAAAATCCGTAGACATGGTAATCTACCAACAAAACTTCGTGTGTCCTCCGTATTTCAACCAACGTAGTTGGCACCACTGACTGTCAAACATTGACATCTCCAACACATCAATCTGGCATCGTAATTTTACTCTGAGTGTGGACAACACCGTCATAATTCTACATTAGTTTAAAACTTAGAATAAACTTATAAATAAACTTATCCACACTCGAGAGTTTCCACCATGACGTATTATTGGAGGGCCAAGGGAATTCATCTCGCCATGTCACAGTATGCAATATGGCGCTGTACTGAAAATCGAGAAATTCCGTAATTTACTTCGAAAATAATTTTTCTCGTTTCGAACATCCGTACTCATCGTAATATTTATTCAAAACCGTTATTCCGTACTTTGGGATTTTACACAGCCGTATTTTCATGCTCGAGCCTTACTGAATTCCGTAATTCACGAAAAAGTCAACCCAAAAATTTCGATTATGTCAAGTTCAATAACTTCATAACCTCGTTTAAAATCGTATTTCCGTTTTATGTGACTTCTCCGGATTATGACTTTTTCATCGTAACTTTCTGAAATTCCATATCCAGAGAAAATAACTGTTCGATTACCCTCAGTAATAAGTCACAAATTACTGATTCCGAAAAACGAGAATTTAACCTATGCACAGCCCAACAAGTGAGCAAACCCCAATTGCTCCGCCATGTATACATATCGGCTCATTACTGAATTTAG
>CM061048.1:71412312-71483350 GCA_030762985.1 Adelphocoris suturalis
ATTTGGGTTTATTATTTCCAATAATAAGCCTATGTGATCGTATAGAAAAAAAAATTTTATAACCCCCCTCAAACTTTGTCACTTTACCTTTCAAGGTGCGTAGAATCCAAATTTGAAATGTCCGTCCGCGTCCGGGCCATAAAGGCCTTAGAATTGACTTAAAAAATCTGTTCTTTCGCACATAGACTCCACTTGGGGTCTAGTTGGTCCTAACTTCTCGCCAGCTCGATCGCTCCACTCTCATGGGTGCTATGATTTTGAATGTTCTATTTCATAGTTGATAAACTTTATTTGACTTATGCTAAAAAATATCAATTTAACAATTCTTAGCCATTTTCAGTGATTTTGTCAGCACATTTTTTGAAATTTGACCAATTAGATGATATCAATATACAGTATAGGTAAACTTTTATGTGTTGGAAAGATGACGTGGTAATAAATTGTTTTGTTTATCAACTATATTAAAAAGCGTAAAATTGTGATATTCCGCTGCTTGTAATGGATTGAACCCATTTGTGAGGTCCGAAGCTCCGAGTTCCAATACTAAAATATACTATAAGCGGCGTTTAATAATTATGGACAGAGATCTACGCAGAAGGGCTGTCTACTACATGAATAATAAACCTTTGTGTAATAATTTGCAGTGTTTTCTTTATCACAAAGTTGTTTACCCGGACGGCTTTGTTAGGGAAAGCCGAGTTATCGATGAAGGAGTTAGTCTAGAGGATTGTAACATAGCCTAAAACCATCCCTGAAACATTCTTGTCAATTTGTGCCCACCCGAACGGAAATCGGTGAAGAACTTTTTGAGTTTTTGAAGCAAACACAAATCAACATAACATTTTTATAGATATAGATTTGACCATTTGGATTCCTGTTATGGAGTAACGATGTTTGGAGATGCGATTCATTAATTTGTGGTGGTGCTGCTTTGGTTTTAATCCAACAAGTGGTTCGCTTCATTCCATAATCAAATAGGCAGGTAAACAATAAGAGCACAACTTATCATTCTTGAAGATTCAAGGTGCAGGGTTGTAGTAGCAATGAAAATTGATTTGTAAAAATAACAAGAATAGGCCGAGAAGGGGCCTGCAAGCGAGTAGGTTGGTTCAATGCCATCTAGCGGGATTGAGGAGAATTAGAGCTTTCCCCCAGGCAGCAGTTTCCCCCTACCCTGGGTGTCATGCCAAAATCTGTCCACCTTCTCCTCCTAGTACTTTCTTCACTGTCTTTATCCCATAGCTCTGTGAGCCACACATACCATCGATGTAACAACGATGTTGTGTTGTAACATTCACATTGAACAATGACGATAATTATTGGCTCATTAATATCGGAACTCTCAACATTGATGACAAAAACATCGAACATCTAAGCAAACATATCTCTAGTGTGAACCCATAGTTCCTCACATACATCAAGGGTATTCAAATAGTCGAAAATCGAAATTCGGGTGTTGATAAAAGCCAAATCAGTGCAGGTTAACTCCTAAACAGGCATGATATATAATAAATGTTAAAATTATTTGTAACTATCTAACTATCTATAAACTTAAAACTCGTGAATTCGAATAACTTCATTGTGAGTAGGTCTGAATAACGAGAATGGCGAACGTATTTTATTGATAAGGATGTTTCTCGCTAAGCAGCTAGTAAGGGTCGTAGCTACTTTTTGATGATTTGGAGTAAATTGCATTGCAGCCCAGCGAAACTCGAGTTTCAACGATTTGACGATTCTACATCAAAACTATTGGACCATGAATACCCCTATTGGTAGGTGACAAGAAACTGTCTCAAGTCGTTCCGTTAGAACAGATACGCCAGCAGAAAATAGCTCAGCATCGTGCTGCCAGTACTCTTCTTTTATTTTTCAGGAAGAGGTGAAGTAGAGTTAGCTTCCACCGTAGAGGTAGCTCCCACCGTGCTTCTTGGTCGACATTTTTTCATTTACAAAAAACTAGCCCTAGATGGAGTTTTACACCTTAAATTGGTAGTTTGTGGTTTTCAAGGGCGCTGAATCCGTATCGAGGTCAAAAATGCAATAAAATTCCGACTCACCAGAACACCCCATTTGGTGGCTGTGTGAAGTTGGTATTACTATCATGTTATAAAAATAGGTAGTTATTGAATAATTTTGTTATGAGTAATCAACTTACTTCAAACATCAGCACTAGTTTAGGTTTCTCCTTCAATAATTCGTAGAGTAGAGCGCCATCACCTCCTCCCAAGATTATGATCTCTTTGTCACGGTAATCTTCCTTTCCCCGTTGCATCAATGTTTCTGTGTATATGAGATCTTTAGATGCAAGATCTATAGGAAAAAAACCATGATCAACAATATGGACAAACGAATCAACAACGTCGGTTTATTGCCGAATAATAATTACTAACTTATTATAGTAGGTCAAGGGAAAGACTGTTTATTATGCAGCGGCATGTTTCAGGAGAAGTGCGGTGACTTATTCAGAGGAAATACTTGAAAAAACTGGTGGAACCGCGGATTTTTCGAAAAGCCACCAGAGTTTACCCTCTCATACGTTGGCTACCCTGTGTGCGTCACGACGCTCCGCCAGCTTGCGGGATGTGGGAATTCTCGTCACTTTAGTTGAAAGAGTGTTGGATGGTGCAGATGAATGACGGGGTGGTTGAAGAAAGGAGCCAGCCTAGGGTGGGCACTAAACAGTCTTCTCCTCAACCTACTATAATTGTACTCAATCTCTCCCGAAAGTAAGTTGAGTTAGTAACTATAGTACGGTCTTTGTAGAAGACTGCAAACTCATGCAGCCCATTTAGAGATATCATTCACCTGCTGACTAGGGGAGGTGGTGAAGACATAAGAGAGCTCCCAGGAGTAAATCCAGACGAAAAAATGTTCACTAGTGGTCCACCTGAGCCCCAGTAGGTAGTGTTCCTGCCCTGGGGAGAGAGAAGGCCAAGGGCCAAATAGTGCTCAATGGAGAGAGAGCTCAATAGAGCTGTTATGAACGGATGTTTATAAATGTAGTAACATAAATCATGTGTGTAGGTCACTCCCCAATGGAGGTAAATGGCAAATGGTGCTCAATGGGTGTGCAGGGGCCCCATATATCGCCCCATGCCCCCCAAACACACCTGAGCCACTAGTATACGACCTCCTCCCACCCTTTTCCACTGATATCGGGTAAAATGGAATAATGCAAAAGGGGGAACAGTGGCAGGTGTGTCCCATCCAGGATAAATGGAGATGAGATAAATGGTAATTGTACATAAAAATGAACATGTGTATCAATTATGAGACTTGCAAAGTGAAATTGAGCCAATAAGTTATTTAAGGCATAAGCTTGCAAGCATAATTAAAATGTGCAGATCTTCCGGCGGCACCGGCTCGGCCTCATAGCTATTAAAATCCCCAGAGGAGGAAGCCGTGGCCGTAGGGAAGAGGACCCCAATGATGACGTATTATTTTGAGGAAGACCTGTATCGGTGCTTACAAAGTCCCTGTTTCGGCCTATCGTCAATGCTGCAAAGATGACGCCTCGAATGCTTACGTCGTCTCTTAACCCGTCCCCTGTCGGGCCCACAAGAGTCGGACTTAGGGTTGTGCTTTAATACCACATCGGAGACCGATCGAAGCATCCGCTTACATAACTTTATGTTCGAAGTACCCCCCAGGAGGCTCGAGTCGGTACTGTAGAATAATCTTTGCTCTGAGGAGCCGAACTACCAGAATTGCCGACAAAGATCGGAATTTCAGCAGACACGGGCACTCCAGCATGAGGCGTCTCTGACTCAACTCGGTGTTTAGACCATTTGCGATCCAAATTCATGGATATGCAACGTTAAAATGTCAAATCGCACAAAAAACGAAACGACACTGAAAAGAAAAAATAAAGTTGAGATTTTGAAATGAAAAATATGAAAGTAAAAGTTGTAAGCTCGGGAGCGAAACAAGTTGTGCGGATTTGAACATACAAACAAACGAGAATTTCCGCATCTTGCAAGATGGAGGAGTGTGGGGAGGTGCGTAGGGTAGCCAACATAATGGAGTGTAAAATCTGGTGGCTTTTCAAAAAATCCGTGGATCTGCGGGTTTTTTTAAATATATTTTCCTTGAAAAATCACCGCACATGATGCGAAACATGCCGCTGCATAAGTAAACAGTCTTCTGCGTATAGATAGTACTGGATCTCGTAAAGAGATCATTATATATAATATACAGATCACATAATATAATAGATAGTAATGGATCTTGTAAAAATAAATTTGTTAAGCAAAGAAGAAAACCAAGATGTGTATTGAGAGGAGATGTGCTCAGATTCTCTGATGGAAGGGACGTAATGTTTCACGTTCCTAACCATTGCAGTGTTGCCAGACCTCGTGCAACAAAAAGGGGTATGTATTGTAGATCGTAAAAAGGGCTATAAAGGGGGACCTAGGGATTCCAAAAGTGGTACATTTAGGGGTACACGTTTTTGGCTAATTACACAATGATCACATGTATAAATTTGTAGTTGAATTTGGATTAGTGTTTTCAGTTGATGCTTGATGAATGGAAGAACCAAAGAATGTAAATTATGCATTATCAAGTTTATGAGATCATTGATTCAGGTTTCGATACTTCATTTTTTTTATAGTGCTCATCAACGTAGTCGAGTCTTGCCAAGGTCTACATGAGACCAATAATTATATTAAAATATTTACAAAAAAATTAATTTTAGTAAAAAATGTTGCATTTTTGTACATTGTTTTCTGAATTCTTTTACAACCAACACGTTTGGAAATTAAAGATATACAATAGATGAATTATCTTTGCCAGAATTTACACGTGAATTGACCAAAATCAGAAAAGTAATCTCTCTTCAGAAATTCTGCTACCCAGTAATGATGAAGATCCACAAGGAGGACGAGCCACTTGATGAAGATTATGCTTTCGTTTGAAAACTGTTCAAGATGTGAAAGAGAAGGTACTATAGGCAACAGGCAATTACACTGCAAATTGATTGTTGTTTTATTTATCATCTTCCATGGCTTATTCTTGATCTCTCCCACTAACCAACCCGCGAAAAATTCCCAAAAACAGTCATGTTTGTTTTTACCTTTGTGAAATTTCAACTCCTGATGTACCAACCTAATTTTATGGTAGCATGCAGTTCAACGATTGAAAATGATGGAAAAGAATGTGGGGTCATTAAAGAGGGACTAAAAGGGACCTCAATCCAAAAAGTCCGAATTTTTGAAGAAATCTTCGACATTTCAGTCGCCATTGATCGTGTAGAGAAATTTTTGTTTATGATTTTGATAGACAAACATGGAATCAAATTATTAAAAATAATTAGGAGGTACTCATACTTTATTATTATTGAACTAATCTTGTACAAACAGCATGGTTCTAGGATTGTTTATACAGGGATACTTCCATAAGAGTAGTTCACTCTGAATTTGGACAATGTTTCATGCAAATATTACCGATTTTTACAACTAGCGAACGCATTATTTCGATTTTTTGGCTGATTTTTTCACTTTGAAATTTTTGAAAACTTAATGGTACATATTCTTATAGGAAATTTTACGCTGATTCCGAATATACCACATGTTAGTATGCTGAAAAAATTATTTCGCACAACAAATCGCAAAAAACAGGCTATTTTGAAATGTTTGACTACATTTTTGAAAATTTCAACCCGAAGATGTAACCCGATCATGCTGGCCAACCAACTTGAACTTTCGTTTTGTGTCCTTAACATTTTAAAATTTGTTTGAAGTTTCTAGCACAATTCTACGGACAGTTATTGTCTGGAATGACACATACATCCATACATGCACACATATATACATACATACATTAAAAAATGCGTTTAAACTTCAGAATATGATTCAGAATAGCCTGAAACGGGTTTCTGCATAAAATGTTTTCAAAAATTCACATTCTACAAATTTTGTGGCGAGAGCAATAGCTTAATTTTCTACAAACATTCGTCTAAAGGGGTATTTTTCAGTGTTCCCCCAAGGTGGGGGTTGTGGAAATCAGTGACTGTAAATGGGGATATGTACCTACCCCCCAAAATGGACGTCTGGCAACACTGATCCATTGTACTTGTACCAAATGATCCTAGAAGAGCCTTCATTATCAAGGTTGAATTAGATGGGACACAATGGTGTGATCTATAACCCTAAATAGCGGCCACCATGTTTTGTAAGGAGGTTATTCTACAGGGTGCGGCAGAGAGGACGGATGGTTTTTAAAAAATCATAAAATAGTTAATTTTTACTCAAAAACAAATTTATTGATGCAATCAGGTTAGCACGGAAATAGCATTTGAGACAGTCGAGTGTGAAAAATCACATCAGGCATGTGGTGGCCGAAATTGTTGATGCAGTGCTGGAGGCGTTCTTGGAAGTTCGCGTAGACTCTCTCCAACATAACGCTACGTCGTAATGATCACCAACTTCTTTTTCCCTGAATTACGACGGCGACGTGTTCCAACCCGACGTGTGTGGTTCCAGCAGGATGGGGCGACCGCCCACACAGCCAGAGCATCAATGGACGATATTCGCCCTCTCTTCCCTGGTCGCCTTATTTCCAGGTTTAGCGATGTTCATTGGCCTCCTCGGTCCCCAGAATTAATCAATATGCGGTTTTTTCTTATGGGGACACCTCAAGGCTTAGAGTATACGAGAACAAGCCCCGAACTCTGGACGAATTGAAGGACGCAATTCGCGTGGAAGTCGCCCAAGTTGAGAGAGTTTGTTGGAGATAACGCCCAAGAACGCCTCCAGCACTGCATTAACAATTTCGGCCACCACATGCCTGATGTGATTTTTCACACTTGACTGTCTCAAATGCTATTTCCTTGCTAACCTGATTGCATCAATAAATTTGTTTTTGAGTAAAAATTAACAATTTTATGATTTTTTTAAAACCATCCGTCCTCTCTGCCGCACCCTGTACAAAACAGCTTGTAATGAAATAACAATAAATTGTAATAATAATGAATAGTATGGCAGTATTGTAAGCGACCGTAGTGACATCACATCGCTTCTTCAGTCTAAGTGCGAGCACACATTCTACCATTAAACACCTTGGATATATACTAACTTTGAAGACCGTCCAAGACCAGCATGTTTCCAACAGTCCCAGAGTGAACGATTGTAATCTTCTGGTACGGCGATTTTTCCTCGAATACTACTTTATCGATGTCATACTCCAAGATTCGTTCGTCTGCATGAAAATGGAAAAATAAATTGAATGCAAGAAATGATTTCTTTCATGGTGTTAATAAACAGTAAAAGTGCCATCCATTATCACTTCCTCATCTTCAGACTAACCAACCATGCATAGACGCATACGTTTTTCAAGTTGACAGTTACCAATAATTTATCAAACTCGACTAGAAAAATGAGTAAATTCGGAGTCGAATGTATTAATAGTTGCTGCATTGTATTATCATTTGAAATTGATGAACCAAACCAAATCAAATTGAGATAAATATTCTGCAAAATAAACTTTTCATTCATATTCAAGTTTTCTAATATTAATAAAGTTCTGAATGACCTCGCTGCTTAGGAAATAGGTACCTTCAGACACTATTAAAGTGTAAAGTCAAGGTCTACGAAACCATAATACTTATAATAAAAACATCTATAATTTTACCGATAGTCAGGGTGGCTTTAAAACACTCCTGAATCCCCTCACAACCTCTAAAATGGTTTGGGAAACAAAGAAATCCTTGAACAATCTATTTCTTAACAACAATAAAATAATCATGAAATGGATTCCAGTTCATGAGGATCATGAAGGCAATATCAATGCGGACTGTTAGGCACGGGTAGGCTTGGGACAACAGTTCTTCCTCCCCCCCCCCCCCAACCAATCTGCATTTCCAAACATGCCTGTAAGTCAACAATTAAAACATGGATCACACAGGATCTAAGCATTCTCAGGAGTGGAAAAACCTCCAAGTATATGGAACGCTTGTCACATCCTTCGATACTAAATAAGCATACTGGCTTCTAAATAAAGGCAGAAATTCAATTAGAACTATGACAGGGATCCTTGCCGCACATTATGATTTCCGTAGGATACTAAATATCATAAATATTTCACCGATTTGCTCTTGCAGACGTCAGGAAGATTCCGCTGAGCACTTCCTTTGCAGATGCGAGCAACACTCGAGATCCAGTACGGAGGCATTAGGACATCACATCATCGAACGTGCTTCTTTCAGAGACATTAGAGAGTTTTTGTTCTTCCCGTAATTTTCTAACCGTGTACGTGAAAAGACTAAAATACCAACTGCGCATGCGCGAATCTTCACGTCAATGTGTAGAACTATGCGTGTACGGGGAAAACGCCTATCTACACGTGCGTGGGAAAATGCATTCATTGGAATCTCGGCCTACGGGTAGTCATCATAGCCTGATGCAAAGGTAACAACAGTTGCCGGTAACCACAGTGTGACCAAGGTAACCGCAGTTACCAGCAAACATAACCACAGAGTGATTCAGTCAACAAGTCGAGAGGTTATAGTGAAGTGCTCCGCTACAAAATTCAGCCATTTAAGGTAAGCAATAAATTTATTTATAATTCATTTTTCTATTAATAATTATAAAGAAATTAATTATTTGAATGAAATAGTTTAAGTGAACGACCTTCGTTTTCACGTTAGCGTTTAGTTTTTCGCGTATACGTGTAGAAATACGCGTAAAAATCACGTGAAGAGCTAGCATCTCCAGCTGCTTGCTCTAGACGCTACTCTACGCGACAACGGGAGAAAATCTTACGGGAAGAACAAAAACTCTCTATTAAGTGGAAGAGAACCAACAAATTTGCTGATCTAAGCAAAAGATTTGCTTGTATTGTAATGACTCCAACTGGGGGTAAACGGAGGAATTCTCATTTAAATTAAATGAGTCTCTATATGAGGGAGAGTACAAGCCGATATTAGTGCCAGAAACTCTTTTCCAATGGAAACTCTTGAAGTGAGTGAGTGACTCTATTGATGGACACAGGAGGGCAGTAGCTCATCTCCAGGCAAATAACGCAGATTTTCATACCTACCAACAGAAATCTGATAGGAATTCCTGAGTAGTAGTCCGTGGTCCACACTCGATTAGCGATTTTAAAATCATGACAGAGGAGCTCAAGAACATGGGATTTGAGCCAGTACAAATGCTGGCAGTTAGGCATCCTCTAACTAAGCTATTTCTCTCTACATTCTTCCTGGATCTCAAACCTAATTAAATTAATCCTCAAATATATGCTCTGGAGGAACTTTTTTTATATTTTGCTCAGTGTGCGAAATGACAATCCTACACTCAAAAACTAAACAGATTTACAACGCCTGCCTACGACTAGGTTACTTTCCCCAAAAATGGAAAATTGTTATCACCATCAAGAAAATTGGCAAACCCACCAATGATCCTCGTAGCTATCGACCTACTAGTTGGTTAACACTCTTCTCCAGTACTTTGGGAAGCCTGAAACTAAGAACTCTTGGTTATTTCAACAACCTTGTTATTGAGTGCAGTTTTAACTGTTTAACAACCAGTTAATACATCCGTGGTTGTTAAGATCTTTTAACTATACAACACCCTCCATGGTAAGTAGTACAGTACTCTTTTTTTTGTGAAATTTCTTGTGCAATGTTATAATAATTAAGTAAACTCAATTTTGTACTTTTTGGGTTATATTTTTTATGAAAAATGTCTAAGTAATTTTCCACTATAATCTATAAGTCACGATAATTAGTCTGATTTTGTCAAGTCTTGTATACAGGATACCTACCTGTTGATGGCTGTAAACAGATGATATAAATATACTGTAATTATAAATTTACTTGTGGGATAGAAGTCCTTCTACCTGCCTATAAAAAAATGGGGGTCCACAAAATAAACAGTGGTACCATCAAAAACCCTTAAATACTATAACAGGGTGGCCCCCAAATGGAAAATTTTAATTTCCCTGACCAAAATTCAAATTTCCCTGACAAAAATCTGGCTTTTTTTTAATATTTGATGGTCTCTCAATTTTTGATCTGAAGCTATTTATTGAAGTACATTTTTCCTTACATGGATTTCTAAGCTGTGGGGATAATTCAAAATTTTCGTCCGACAGCAAAAAATATCACGCTTTTTTTCAACTACTACCAATATTTGCCAGAGAGAGTATAACTCCCTGATTTCCCATCCCACTAAAATCTATCGTTGGGAGTTGCTCGTGAATTTATAACACATGACTCCACATTCCAATGGGCCAATTTCTGAGACGTCCTCGCTTATGTATACAAACTAGTTTTGGGACTCTTACTGGATCAATCTACTACTCTGTTTTGTTTTATCTTCCCAGTTCAATACTCAATTGATTTTTCTCACAAATGGTTTACTCTAGGTGATGTAGTTACCAGGGATGCCATTGGCATATCCTTTCACTTTTTATGTGCGTGTAGCGTTGTTACTTTTGAACAGTTTAACCATAATTCTTGATAATTATTTTTGTCATTCGTATAACTCCTATGAAATAATATGTACCTATTATGATAAAGTACGCTATTGAAGTTTGATTGTTTAGGAGTTATGATATACCTAAAAATACTACAATTTATTACACCAAGTTTTCATGTAAAAAATTCCCTGAATTTTGGTGGTTTCAGCCAAATTCCCTGACGATTCCAGGTTTTCCCATGACTTTTCCAGTTGGGGGCTACTCTGTATAAACCCATGAAAACATTACCGAAAAATGACCAAAATTTTAGCATGCGTCTGCGTGTTGTCTACTTCCATTTATACAGGGTGATTCCCTCGCAGATGCAAAAAAAAATTGGGTAAAACTACATCAAAAATGGAGTAAAATGCCGCCAACCGCATATTTTTATTTCAATCCGTACTCGAGATATGATTTTTTAAAGGTTTTTTCAGGAATACCGCGTTTTTTCATTTTAAACTCGGATTTCTCCACTTTGCCTCATTTAATTTTAACTTTCAACCTCATTTTCGGAATCAGCATTAAATTTCCTATAAGAATAGTGTACTTGGGTTCTTAAAAAGTACCATCCGAAGACCCTCACATCAGCTCAAACATTGACGATTTTGAAAAAAGAATATTTCTGAAAATCTTTAAAACTTTACTACTCTTTTAAAAAGAATCCTGGAAACTGGCAAATCTCATGAAAACTGCTTCATCTAATATGCTTTCCAACGGTATTATCAATTTTACTTTTATTCTGTTATTTAGGGGAGAAAATAATGTTTTAATGTTAAAAAATGTGGGTTTTTCAATGAAATTGTTGGTTTTTTCGAAAGATGACCCTCCACGAACCAACGAGTATGGGGTCGGTTTCTATGTATTTTCTCGCTGGATCAAATGGAAACTCTTGCAGATCTCTCAACTACGTTATAATTGAGTTTTACACTTTAATTAACTCGTTTTACCCCATAACACACATACATTTAATCGTAACAAACAAACTAAACATTTGCGATTTTAAGTTAAAACTCGGTTATAACGGAGTTGGAGAGATCTACAAATGTTACCATTCGATACAGCGTGAAAAAATACATAGAAACCGACCCCATACTCGCAGGTTCATGGAGGGTCATCTTTCGAGAAAACCAACAATTTCATTGAAAAACCCACATTTTTTAACATTAAAACATAATTTTCTCCACTAAATAACAAAATAAAAGTAAACTTGATTATACCGTTGGAAAGAGTATTAGACGAAGCAGTTTTCATGAGATTTGCCAGTTTCCAGGATTCGTTTTGGAAGAGTAGTAAAGTTTTAAAGATTTTCATAAATATTCTTTTTTCAAAATCCTCAATGTTTGAGCTGATGTGAGGGCCTTTGGGTGGTACTTTTTAAGAACCCAAGTACACAATACTTATAGTAAATTGAATGCTGATTCCGAAAATGTGGTCAAAAGTTAAAATTGAATGAAGTAAAGTGGAGAAATTTGAGTTTAAAATGAAAAAAAACACGGTTTTCCTGAAAAAAACCTTTAAAAAATCATATCTCGAGAACGGATTGAGATAAAAATATGCAGTTGGCGGCATTTTACTCCATTTTTGATGTAGTTTCACCCAAATTTTTTTTTGCATCTGCGAGGGAATCACCCTGTATATGACATGGATATTTCTTAGCTCTGAATTCCAAACTTTTGTCCAACAGCAAAAAATGTCACGCTTATTTTCACCTTCAACTAAATTGTTGCTGGAGAGAATATAACTTTCTAATTTTCCGTCCTACAAAAATCGTTCGTTTGTAACCGTGAGTTATTATATAAGGCTCCATATTTCAACGGGCCAATTTCCTTCACCTTAACCCCCCTGAGAAGTCGTAGCTTATGTACCTATTCAAACTGTTCGGACTCACACTGGATGAATCCACTGAATGAAAAAGTCCAGTCATGCAGCATGACCCCATGAGCGAATTTTTGAAGAATATTACCGATTTTTACAACCAGCGAACGGCATTATTTCGATTTTTGACTGATTTTTCAACTTTGAAATTTTTGTAAACTTGATACATATTCTTATAGGAAATTTTACGCTGATTCCGAATATACCACATGTTAGTATGCTGAAAAAATTATTTCGCACGACAAATCGCAAAAAACAGGCTATTTTGAAATTTTTGACTACATTTTTGAAAATTTCAACCCGAAGATGTAATTCGATCAAGCTGGCCAACGAACTTGAACTTTCGTTTTGTGCCCTTAACATTTTAAAATTTGTTTGAAGTTTCTAGCACAATTCTACGGACAGTTATCGTCTGGAATGATACATACATACATACATAAAAAAATGCGTTAAACTTCAGAATATGATTCAGAATAGCCTGAAACGGATTTCTGCATAATTTTTTTTCAAAAATTCACATTCTACAAATTTTGAGGCGAGAGCAATAGCTTAATTTTCTTCAAAAATTCGCTAATACAATCACCCTGACTGAGTATAATTAGTTTAGTAGATGCGGACTAGTTACTAGCTCATTTCATTTGTTCTTTATTTTCATTATTATCCTTGTCATTTAGTGCAGAACATTCAACAATCTACCTACCTTCCTGGTTTTTTTTTTTGTGGTAATTTAATTATTTAAGCTGCAGCTCAACCAGAAGAACTATTTAATGAAGAAAGAGAGAATAAAAATACGGCTGAAGCATTAAAATCAGAAACCAAACTCTAGTATTGCATTGTTCGCAAAATGATTTTATGAGTAATTCAGCGTTGTTAGTTGAACTATCTTCAATTGCAATACTAAATAGCGGACTAAAGCTAAAATCACTACCAGCGCAACGAGAAGCCGTCTTTTGTAAACAAATAGCAGGTTCATAACTTGAAATGTCAAAATCAGACGGAATTAACTCAGCCAACTACAATCTATCAAACTAACTAAGAATAATAGTTCAAAATAATACTTGATTATAGTATTCAAAACTATTTTTAGACAGTAAACCTAATAAAAGACATAATATGAGTAGAAGAGGATGGCGTTGAAAGGGAACTAGTGGATAATGGAAGATATACTTACCTAGTAAAATTCAAGACGGTTTGTCTTGAATTATAACATAATATAAGCTGCGATTCCAACTTTTTTGTAATTTAATTCTATTAAACACTGATAAGTTGAATGAAATAGGAACGCTAGCAAATGCGATATTCTTAAACTTCAACGGATTCTTTGCAGCCATTTAATCAAAATAAATGAGAGAAAAAAAATTAATACATAACTAAAATTCTTTTACATAGAAAAATATACGAGGCAAACATTATTAGCGAATTTTAACCTGGTAGTTCAAGTATTTGAACTAATCGATTCATTTGTGACGGAAAATCGTAACATACTATTATGGAGATATTGCGATTTGACATTTCATGTCTTTACTTTGGCACAGAAAAGTGTTAAATTACGTTATGTAGGTACCAAAAAGTGTTATATTTTTGATTTTCTGTAGGTTATCGCTAACAACCAAATCGTTTCTACGGAACTGTATCTTAGGCATTTACTTTCGTACAAAAATCGTTCGCCAGTCGTTGGAAAGCTCTCGATTTACCGAACCGTATTATGTTAACACTGCGTGGCCTGAGGTATGAGCGTGGTTATCTAAATAATTGTTTACATACAGGTGATCCTTCTCAATTAATTTTGTAAACTTGATTGCAACCACTATTAGACTGGGAAGTGAAGACAAAATGTCTCAATAGAGAGTTCCTAGTAGTCCGTAAAACACAATACGTCGTGTGGTATAGACAATCCGACGCCGCAACTCTGATGCAATGAGTTACGGTGACGCATCCTTCCCTACAGATACGTTAACAGATCGCAATGCGGAAAAAACGTAATCGTCTAAAACAGGGGTGCTCAAACGGTCGATCGCGAGTGCTTTTTGAGTAGATCTCGAGAAGAAAAATTTTTTTAATAAGTAGGTAACTAAACTACAAAAATTTATTACTGTGTGCTTAAAATTTATTAATTTGTGCTTAACACAAATTTATTAGATAGATCAACTGAAAAGAAAGGATCTGAAACATTTTCCGTCTTTGAAAGCAAGGATTCCTCAGTTGAATTATGATACGTATGAGGCTGAATTATCAAATATTTTGGGACAATTCGAAATGCGTTTTTATGATTGCAGTAAATTGGCAAATATAGCATCATTTATGAGTTATCCTTTTTCATGTAAAAACATTGAGGAATTAGCTACTGAAGTAGCAAGTCAGTTTAATATGAACTTATGTTCTGTTGAAAATGAGTTGGTGCAGATTATATCAGATATACATCTCAAAGCTACAGCATCTGATACAAATTTCTGGTGTTTTATATCTGAAGATAAATATCCGAATCTAAGGCAAATCGCCCTTCAACTGACGGCAATTTTTGGGTCAACTTACTTGTGCGAGTCTGCATTTTCTGAAATGAAGATAATTAAGTCAAAATATCCCAATCGACTAACCGACGATCATATGTCATCATGCTTGCGATTGGCACTCAGTGGTTACGCACCATCTTATGAAAAGTATGCTGAGGACATGCAGTGCCACGCTTCAACATCCAAAGTCACTCCTTAATTGAGTTTAACACCATATGTAACTCTTTTGTTTTGTAACAACGAATAAACTCGCAATTTTGAATAACTAGGAGTTTTTTCATTGATATTGTAGAGAAGAACTTAAGTAAACCTAACCCAAACCTTGACTAAAATAATGTAAATTGTGCGGAAAGCTAATATCTATATATGCTACGGTACACCCTACCTAGGTAGGTAGGGTGTATCGTGTATGTACGACAACCCTGCATCACACATACTTGCAGCCTCTCAGAGTCGATCGTAAGTAGTCTAAAAATATTGAGGTAGATCGCCAGCAGTTCAAGTTTGAGCACCCCTGGTCTAAAATAACCTCCTTCCATGGACTCAAATAACCTCCTAGGGACAATTTCCTCATTCCATGGATTAAGCGTTACAACTAGAATCGTCATGGACTTGACGTGACTTAAAGCTGCGGTAAAGTTTCTCGTTAACGCACTCCGTATTGAGACTAGATCCCTAGGAACTCTCTATCAAGCATAGAAAATTTGTATGTAATATAAATGAATGGATCTTTGCCAGTTTGGAAGGAGCTTGAATAATTATACTTCTGAAAACTTATTTGGCTATCCTCAAATACGAATTTAGGCTATTCTCAAATAACCTTGAATTAACAAAATTTTTTTAGCCAGATTTAACTCATGTGACCATACCTATTGGCAGGAGGTAGATTCAGGGGTACCGGCGGTACCCCCCATGAAAAGAAAAAGGTACGTAGCTAAACAACTAAAATGATGAAAATCCAAAAACATTTATTCAGGGGGGATTCTGATGGAGTCAATTAAGTTAGTTCTATCGACTCTTTATGGTATATTCGAATTAGTGATCGATGAATACTTTGTCTGAATTCATACTACTGTAACGGCCCAAAAATATTTGATACCTCGACAGGAGTTCGAACTCGCAACGTCGTTACAACACTCCTACTATCTGAGCCAAGAGGCTCTCTTCGACTGTGAGAGTTATTTTCCTGGAGCGTAACATTTCCCCGGAGTCAAATACCAGCCGTCTCGGCTGGTTTGGGGTCGGACGAATGACGAAGTGAAACTGCAGGCTGCGCTGGCTCAGCAAATGCTCGCTGGAACAAGTCAGCAGTCGAGCGAGGTCATTGTCACGGTGTGTTTTGACTCAAGTGAGTGAGGAAGTGAAAGGTGCCAACGACAGGAAATGTGATGGATGTTGACAGTCTTTTGGCTCGTGAGGAATTTAATTATTGTTTCGTATGATTTCGGGTCCTACTTCGACTGCGCCATTGTAACGGCCCAAAAATATTTGATACCTCGACAGGAGTTCAAGCTCACATTGTTACGACTAAGGGGAAATTTCCCCCGAGTTGCAACACTCCAACAATCTGAGCTATGAGGGTGGGGTGATCAAACATCTTCGACTGTGAGAGTTATTTTCCTGGAGCGTAACACTATGAACCGACTGATAGATGACTGAGCGCATCGATCGAAGCAGAAGCAAGAACAAGGGGTGGTGGGAGTACCACACCTGGATTGCGTTGATGCAAGGTCATTGGCCGCATGCTTATTAAGTGTCTCCTTGTCACTACTTGATGGTTTGGTGTGCGTGTGTGTAGTGTCACGTAATTGTCTGAAACCACCATGCCACCACAGTTTCCATGAGGTTCCCCCTGTGATCACGCAGGCTTGGTGGCCTGAGTTGGCAGGCTTGCTATCGATTGTTTTGTGCACAATGCTACAGAGGCTTGGATCTACGAGTATAGATCGTCGCTCGTTCAGTTCACATAATTTTGAACAGAAGTACGCCATCATCAGGTTGGGCCGTTCAACATCGCCACTACCCAATCTGACGGCAGTTGTGAAGGAACGTAATCATGAGCACACACGACATTTTTCAATTGAAAACTACAATACGTATCAGTGGCTATCTGACTGTAGTTCTAATAGCCGATTACATTGCTTTCCATGCCTGCAGTTTTCAAACGAGAACAAATCATGGAGTACAGAAGGGCAACAACGGTAGTCTGATCTCTTCAATATCTATTGAGAAATGTTGGGTTGCAAAACCCAAATCTACTCCATCATAAAATTTCAATGATCTCATAATTGATAGGTTTCTCAAACAAAGTCGACAGATAGATCTCATTTACAAATAAATTTCTAGTCATCTTTTGCAATCAATTATGACTTGTACATACATCTTGAAATGAATTATACAGGGTGATTCCCTCGCAGATGCAAAAAAAAAAAAAATATTTGGGTGAAACTACATCAAAAATGGAGTAAAATGCCGCCAACTGCATATTTTTATCTCAATCCGTTCTCAAGATATGATTTTTTAAAGGTTTTTTCAGGAAAACCGTGTTTTTTTCCTTTTAAACTCAAATTTCTCCACTTTACTTCATTCAATTTTAACTTTCAACCACATTTTCGGAATTAACATTAAATTTACTATAAGAATAGTGTACTTGGGTTCTTAAAAAGTACCATCCAAAGGTCCTCACATCAGCTCAAACATTGACGATTTTGAAAAAAGAATATTTCTGAAAATCTTTAAAACGTTACTACTTTTCCAAGACGAATCCTGGAAACTGGCAAACCTCATGAAAACTGCTTCGTCTAATACTCTTTCCAACGGTATAATCAAGTTTACTTTTATGTTGTTATTTAGTAGAAAAAAAAATGTTTTAATGTTAAAAAATGATGGTTTTTCAATGAAATTGTTGGTTTTCTCGAAAGATGACCCTCCATGAACCAACGAGTTGTATAGGTCGGTTTCTATGTATTTTTTCTCGCTGGATCGAACGGAAACTCTTGCAGATCTCTCAACTACGTTATAATCGAGTTTTACACTTTAATTAACTAGTTTTACCCCATAACACACATACATTTAATCGTAACAAACAAACTAAACAATTGCGATTTTAAGTGTAAAACTCTGTTATAACGGAGTTGTAGAGATCTACAAATGTTACCATTCGATACAGAATGAAAAAAAATACATAGAAATTGACCCCATACTCGTAGGTTCATGGAGGGTCATCTTTCGAGAAAACCAACAATGTCATTGAAAAACCCTCATTTTTGAACATTAAAGCATTATTTTCTCCCCTAAATAACAAAATAAAAGTAAAATTGATAATGCCGTTGGAAAGCATATTAGATGAAGCAGTTTTCATGAGATTTGCCAGTTTCCAGGATTCTTTTTAAAAGAATAGTAAAGTTTTAAAGATTTTCAGAAATATTATTTTTTCAAAATCGTCAATGTGGTGAGCTGTGGTCTTCGGATGGTACTTTTTAAGAACCCAAGTACACTATTCTTATAGGAAATGTAATGCTGATACCGAAAATGAGGTTGAAAGTTGAAATTAAATGAGGCAAAGTGGAGAAATCCGAGTTTAAAATGAAAAAACACGGTATTCCTGAAAAAACCTTTAGAAAATCATATCTCGAGTACGGGTTGAGACAAAAATATGCGGTTGGCGGCATTTTACTCCATTCTTGATGTAGTTTCACCCAAAATTTTTTTTGCATCTGCGAGGGAATCACCCTGTATATTACTATTTTCGGTTTTTTACTGACTTCAAATTTGGTTTTTGAACAAAGGATCTATTTATTTATTTTATTTTTTCAAACAATCAATTCATTTATTAGGGAGCAGCACTAATGGGGAAATCGGGCTAATGAGGAGTTTCCAGCTTCCTAGAGCAACTCAAAGAAACATAATGTGTAGGAAGAAATCCATATCTTCAGTTGAGGGGCATCAAGGCCCCATCTTCAAGCCCCAGGCAGCGGACTTTTCTCCTTGAGCCTCGAATCCGCAGTGAAACCGCCCGGATCACAGCCATCTGGGTCTTCACCCGCACCCACTTTTAGAAGGTTCCTATCTAGTTCGCCTGTACCTACTTTTTTAGAATACCTATAGCCAGTTCGCAATGGTTGGGTGGTTGGGGGCGGACTGGGAAGACTTAGAAGCAGTCGCCTCCCCGTTGGCAAGTTCTAGATACTGGCTATTTGTGTGAGAATTTTTAGTTTCCAACTGATGTTACAAGGCCAATATAATAACTGTACGAATCCCTTGACCAAACAGCTTGCACACAACCAACTGACCTGCCTTCCCCAAACACCTACTCTGCAGAGTAGAGACGCTGAAACGGTGATCAAGCTACCTTTAGAAGGACTGATGAAGCTTTGGAAGGTATTTTATTTTATTTCAATAATTTTCTTTGGATTGATGCCTACCTAGAGTCGATGTAGCTATTTATACTTGGCTGTGTGTATTATAGGCTATGTTTAGTAATCATCATATATAGACAACACAACTGATCTACGCTGATATGCTATCTGATGCAGAAATAATAAACCTCTTTTGTATAACAAGTTTTCAGCGTATTTATGTTTGTCTCAGAAGGGTGCAATTTCATGATTTTAGTAGTCGTAAAGACTGCTGTAAAAGCAGTCACATTTCTATCTTTGTTTTGTGGGTGAATTTGGATATAGGGGGAGAATTCGAGAGTGGTAGCCTCCACTCAGAGCAGCCACACTATGCTCCTGCCTATTGGATAGGAGAAAAAGGACATAAGTACAATTTATTTGTAACAACAGTGCATTCTAAACGAAGTTAGTGAGATTAGTAGAATTCTACACTCAAATCATGCAAGATGGAAAAAATAAATACTTGAATCGTCATACCAGAAGTAGGATAGAATCGGTTCACTGGGCCTCTCTTCAAAGCTGGGAACTTGTTGTGAGTGGTGGCCCCAAACTGTCCAGCAATTGCTTTTTCCAAGGCACCCACTTGCTGTGTTACCCAATCAAATGTAAAAAGAAAAATGAAGGAAAACTCGAGAAAAAAAACTAGGAAGAAAACAAAGAACAAAAGCCTGTCTTATAGGGCAATAGTTCAACGTGCAAAGTGCTTTTGGCGGTGGAGTATTTGTCGAGCTACACCTTTCTTTGTTACGAAATTGGTACATTGAAAACGCGTGACGTTCAATAAATGTCACTGTTAATACTAAACATGAGTAAATATTCTTAACAATCGAAATAAATAATGGAGCTATTGAATTACCACCCCTAGGAATTCAAATAGATTTAAAAATGTTGTATCAAGTACAAATAAATTCCTAAATAATAGTTTGAACTAACATGTACTTCAAGAAATTCTTATTTTCAGACTCTGATTAAGTTCAAGAATAAAACAACTTTATACTTACGTAAGCTGCGAAGAAAAAAGTTTTAAGTTCCTTAACGCTCAATGAAAAAAACAATGCCCTCTCAAAAGCACGTGGATTATTTACAATAAATTTTGCTTCTAGGTAACTGATGAAGTCAAAACCCGTATAATGAAAAATTCTGAGCTTGAAAGGAAAGGGGGATTCATGGAAAAGAGCCGAGATGCTCGTGGACAGAAAGATTGTTAGGTAGGGTATGTGGAGGAATGTGAAGACAGTGAAGGAAACGGAGTTAGTTAAAGGTGAAAGGAATCTTGATTCCCATTGGTCTAGAGAAAGGAAAGGGCTGGGAGATACAACCAAATAAGGGCAAACAATGTGAAAGGGGTAATGCAGCAGTATTGGGCAACCACCTAAATGTTCCCATAAAATCAAAAAAAAACCGAATGTTCCCCTAGGAAAAGGTAGCGAATGTCATAACACAATTTTCCCGTTCTGAACATGCCTTGATGTTCCCAATGTAACAAAATGTTCCCAATGCTCAGAAGGGAAGAAACCAGTAGGTAGGTACTACTTATACCAAAGAGCTTATAATAGGATAGATAGGGCATGTGTCTGCTAAACCGTGTGGGCTCATGAAGCCAGTTTTCTCGAAGGGGCGGAGCCTACAATCGTATAGTCGGGGGTAACCTCCAACACTGTTATAAAACGTCATTTCAAAACTTGCCTCCGTCGCAGTCTCACCCTCCTGTTTTGTGATCGTAAACTCTAAACTTTGTGAACGCTCCCGCCAGGGAATAACGATTGTCTATGAAAATTCGGTCGACCAAGATCTGAGTTCGAGTTGAGGCTTAATTAGTCTTCTCTGTTATTTTCATTTTACTAGTTTATTATATTATTTTCATCTGTATCTTCAACAAGGTAGCAGTGGTATACTGAATTATTTTGATTGTGCTTGATTTCGAGCCTAGGATGGTGAAGCTATGCTGTGTTAGAGGATGCCATAGCATTATAACATTGTAACAGGATTTTAACAGGAAAATCGTTATTTTAACCCACTTTGCCCAGTTTGATTATAATCAAAGGAGTGAAGTTTGAAGCTAGAAAATTAAAAACAAGTAAAATGCAAGAAACAAATACACAGCTAATATGTACACCTATAATGTGTTGTTGAGAGAAGAAACAACAGAAGACCTAAATAATCACATGGGAAATAGATAAAATATAATTGAATATTCATGAATAGCGGTTCGGAGATAATTAGGTTTTAAGAACGAATTCGAATTGAAATGTCAGTAACGTACATTGATGCTCCGAAGCCATCGATAGTAGTCAAAAATATTGATACTGCTATCTTATTTCATCGGCTACCCGGTTTCACTGGACTGGGCTGAGTCTCAAGTGGCTCCTTCTCCCTCCACGACCTGTCCTATCTATCCTATTATAAGCTCTTTGACTTATACACAGTAGTTACTTTGTCGGGTATACATACCTACCATCAGGTAACGATGAATAGTGAATGTCATCATCTAATGTTAGGTAGCTATTTGTTCAAGTGTGGCACATGGAATGACTCACATGCATTAATCGTACGAGTAGTTTCGTCTGCTAACCAAGTAACCGTCTCTGTCCCCCTCAATAAATTCAATGCCTTTGTTTTTTAATTATACCTTGCATTTCCTACCCCTCGCCGAACTTGACAATTTCTTAACGCCACCAGCTAATTCTTTATGGAACATAAATTGGATCCAGTCGGCTACGTGTCAGCAAACTTACGAGGGGCTGTCCTGTTAAGGACCTTTTCTGTTATCATCCAGCCAGGCCCCCGGCCCATTGACTGCTTGATGTTATGTATTTTTGTATAACTGGTCAAAAAGTCATCCAGACTGCTGTATAACTAGTCAACTACTGTATGCTCAACTACAACCACTCTTAGAGAGATTTTACACAGATCATTTTTTTCACTTGGATCAGTGGTCTGCGGTACGCTCGCATCTCAAGAATAGATAACAACAAGTAGTCAATCCCTTAGTAAAAATTCAGATTAGTTGGACATGGTGGGCAGCTACTACAGTTTGATGAGACATAACTGACTAGAGAGCGTAAAAAATGGCGACGAGTTCCTTTAGACTAGGTACCACCCGTTACCTAGTGGTAGGCGAGCCAGTGCGAATTCTACCACAACGTGGACATCATGTCACCATGGGAACATTTGGGCTAATCTTGCGAGAGTAAAATGAACGGGAACATCGAGGCCATCCCAACAACCAAAGTGGGGATGTGGGGTGGGGTTGGTGGTGGGGGGTAAGTGTTGGTTGTATCACCCAGCCCCATCCTTTCTCTTAACCTATGGGATTCAAGCTCCCTTTCACCAGTTACTATATGTGCTGTGAACTTCCAATTTGACGTTCAGTTATTATTTGTTACTGATGATGCATGAAAGCAATCCAAGACAGAAACTTTTTACTGTGTGGAGACAGACAACGTTGGTCACTAACTTACGTTTTCTTTAGTTTGTGCGAACAGGTTTATGACTCCAATAGCTACCCAGCTGTTCCACATTATTCAATTACGTTTAATTGAATTACCAAGACTTTAAATAAACAGGAAAGGAACCACAGTAGGTTATGGGAATCAATCTGACAACTGAGGACATTTGATGACCCGTCCAAATAGACGACGAAAAAGTGTTAGGCGATACCAAAATGGGTGCTCTTTAGCGGGTGAGAAAACAAAAAACTTGAAAAGAATAGCAAAACTCATGCTCCATATGGAAGGTACACATTCTCCTAGGGTTGAATAGTTTACCTGACGAGTTTAGATAGAAATCTATGGCCCCAGCCCGTTTTATGGGTGGAAAGGCTTTTGAACGGTGAGATTTGAGCACCTTTGCGAGCTCGGATTCCAGTGGCTTCCTTTGCTACATCGAATAATATATACGACACAGTGAATATTGACCGACAAAATATGGGATTATGATGTGTTGTAATTGTGTATCAAAATTAAAGAACTCCTAGATTTGGCACACTCAATCTTCCAATCTAAACTTCAAATGGTATTGCAATGAGCAAGAACTTCAGAAGTAAGAAAAGAACCGGTAGGTATATATTGAATTTTCCTATCCCTGCCAAGAGTGGGCGCCTCATTGATGTTATATACATAAGCAGTGCAGTTACATAAATGCTAAAATATCAGTAAAATTAATTCAACTATCACACAACAATTATACCTCTTGTTCAGATTTACGTTCACGACATATAAAGATCCGTGATAGAAAAAAACCACTTCTATGATTTGTTTTTGCGTTTTTAGGAACGGGACTTTTGATTTTATTATTTTGAGCAACTTTTTTGCACAGTAAAACATCAATTCGAATGTAAATTGAAAAAAATAAATATATAAGTAAGTAAGTATAGTAAGTTATATAAGTAAGTAAGTTAGTAAGTAAGTAAGATAGTAAGTAAGTAGTATAGTAAGTAAGTAGTATAGTAAGTTATATAGTTATATTCTCTATAATGACAAATTTTTTTTAGATGTTACGTCATTTTTGTCCACAAAACTCATCTTTCTTAAGCAATGACTGTTTTATTTATGTTATTTTTTTGCAAATCGCTATTATTACCCGACTTTTTAAAATCTTTTTCACAACGTCAGATATGATCTGGAAGGATAATCATTCTTACTCGGGAAATCTAGCTCATGTACCTGATGTGGTTATCAAGGCGTATAGATAATAACAGAGTGTCTACTACCACTACAATGGGTGGCAATAAATTGATTCTCGTCACCGCAGAAGTCGAGCAACGCTGAATATAATGACCGAATAAAAATATGGGCACAAATGCCAACATGTTCGTCCAGGAAGGTAACATACACCTGTGCCGCAATGAGTAGCTTTTATGCCTATATCAAACGCCCCACACATGCTTATAAGTCGGAAGCTACGTTTCTTAGTGAAGCCAAGGTCTATGTACAGGCTTTTGGTCAGAGTTGGGCAGTAATAAATTACATGAGTAATTAATTACATCTGAAATTACACGAGTAATCGTTTGACAAAATTAAAAGTAAAGTGAAAAAAAGGTAGAAATAATGAAATGTAATATTTTGAAAGCTAAAATCACCAAAAGTAATTGCAAGTTAAGCTGGATTCACATGGAGCGGATCGAGCATGGAAAGCGGAAGAACGGAAGGCAATCTGATTGGCTGTTGAGACAACAGTTGAGGAGGGTGACTGCCATGTTGTCGGCATACTGTTTCCTTGATCCATCGAGCTCCGCACAAGTGCAGTGGACAAGAATGTTGATCACAGCAAGTAGAGGTTTCAGATCAGAGAGGCTTTCAGTAGGAAGGTTATGATTCCGTTCGCCACGGAGCCTGCTTCATGTGAACACTCTTCCCGACTCCACCGCCCCTCCACTGGTTTTTCCTATCCTTCCACTGTCCGTGCTCATTCCGCTCCATATGAATCCAGCTTTACTGAATTACAATCGCTTATAATTACAAAGTAATTAAATTCCAAATACTCAAAAATGCATTTTTCTCCTTATAAAAAGCGAGGAAAATATGTTAAAATTTCAAACTCTGAGTAAATTAGCTTTAAAAATTCCTAGGAATTATGAACTGGTTAGATGGGTCGACTTTTTTCAATTTTAAATCCTGAATGTGATTGTTAAATTTGGAAATTCACACTTAGAAATCGGTTTTAGAAATTCGCCTGTATCGAAATAATAGAGAGTTTTCATTCTTCCCGTAATTTTCTACCCGAGTATGCGAAAAGACTGAAATACCAACTGCACATGTGCGAATTTACGCGTCAACGTGTAGAACTACGAGTGTACGGGAAAAAGGCCCACCTACACGTAGGTGGGAAAAATGATTTCGTTGAAATCCTGTCCTATGTGTAGTTGTCATAACCTGACGCGAAGGTGACCACAGTTTCAAGAATAGGTTAGGTATTCGGTCTCCCTCTGACGGTCGTCTAATACCGTTTCCCTTCCACAATTTCCTACCTAGTCGAAAAAAGTAAAAACCTGTGATAAATATAATTGTACTATGAAATATAATTCCGTTGATTATGTGAACAAAGTACCTACTTCGTCCGACAGCCAGATATCCTGTACACCAACTTGGGGGTAAAAGCAGTCGTTGATACTTTTCCAATTTTAAAGTAGATACCTATTCTTCGTAAGCATTTGCAAGTACGTTTCGAACTACAAAGTTGTATCTACCAACATTAAGATTCAGACAACGAGCAGGTTTGTGTTTAAATAAAAAGGTTGTATACAAAAGCTGTTGTCAGTTCAATAACGAATTGAGTAGGTTGGTAGTAGAATTTGTGCTAGGTACCATCTCAGATCCTGGAATCTGAAATCCTTCTCAGAACTATTCCACGAGGCCTGATTAAGTAAACTTGATGTAGCTAGATGAAAAATTGAATAATTAGACAAAACGCTGCCGAAATTATGGCGCTCCCGGACGGTCACCCATCCATGTACTAACCAAGTCCTATGTTGCTTAACTTCGGTGATCAGATGAAAACCAATGTTTTCAACGAAATATGCGTTGGCGAATGCTTTTTTTTTAGGTCCTAGGACTGTTAATTAGTCGAACCTAGACACTCGATGCCTGTGAAGATAGCTGATGAGACAGAGTGTAAAATCATTACACAAAGGTTTATTATTTATATATTAGACAGCCCTTCTACGTAGATCTCTAGTCCATAATTATTAAACGCCGCTTATAGTACCTATATTTAGTATCGGAACTCGGAGCTTCGGACCTCACAAATGGGTTCAATCCATTACAGCAGCGGAATCTCACAATTTTACGCTTTTTAATATAGTTGATAAACAAAACAATTTATTACCAAGTCATCTTTCCAACACATAAAAGTGTTACCTATACTGTATATTGATATCATTTAATTGGTCAAATTTCAAAAAATGTGCTTACAAAATCACTAAAAAATGGCTAAGAATCGTTTAATTTCACAAATTTATTATTTTTTCAATTGAGTATGATCGTAGTTATAGTTGGCTTACGTACGTCATAAGGCCCGTCCAGACTCCTTGGCGTGTCCTATTTCGAGTCGCCACAACCTATACTTCTATAACTATAAACGCATGTTTATATTTCTCGATTTGAGCTTTATGTATTCGAAATGATGCTAAAAACTTGAACTCCATTAATTTTGTTTTAAAAAATCTATAAAATTGCAAAAAATAGCCTAAAATCCAAAATCTCTTTTTGAATAGAAGAGTACCTATCATTTAGAATACTTTTTTTTCATAAAATTAATAGCTAAATAAATCTCCAATTTCTATACAACTTGAAATATAAAAAAAAGACACTTTTTCACCTATTTTTGGCTCATAGCACCCATGGGTGTGGAGCGATCGAGCTGGCGAGAAGTTAGGACCAACAGGACCCCAAGTGAAGTCTATGTGCGAAAGAACAGATTTTTAAAGTAAATTCTAAGGCCTTTTATGGCCCGGACGGCGAACGGCGGACGGACATTTCAAATTTGGATTCTACGCACCTTGAAACGTAAAGTGACAAAGTTTGAGGGGGGGGGGGGGGGGGGGGGGGGGGGGGGGGGGGGGTTATAAAAATTTTTTGCTATACGATCACATAGGCTCATTATTGGAAATAATAAACCAAAATTGAATAATTAGACAAAATAGAAAAGATGCCGTAATCGCGGCGCTATCAGACTGTCACCCATCCAAGTACTAACCAAGCCCGATGTTGCTTAACTCAAATGATCAGACGAGAACCCATGTTTTCAACGAAATAGGCGTTGGCGAATATTATTTTTTCTTAGGTCGAACCTAGTTAATCGATGCCTGTGAAGATAGCTGATAAAGCAGAGTGTAAAATGATTTCAAAATTCTTCTACTCGATCTCAAATTCAAGAGAATCGTTGACTTTGCAATAATGAAGACACTTTAGCGTGACGATAGCGTTTGGTTAGTCGCGTAGAAATACGCTAAGTTGCTTGCTCAAGACACTGCTCTACCCGTTAACGGGGGAAATGTACGGGGAGAACAAAAACTCTCTAATGACTTTTGCGTTTTTCAGGTTTATATGGTGACCATATAACTACTATATGGTGACTATATACCTACCATATGGTAGGTATATAATACCGATTCCTACACAATTGGTATATTGGTTCAATGTGTTGATGAAAAAGAGATGAAAAAAAAGAGACTCATCGTAGGAGAGTGCGAGTGAAGCTGAACACTCTTAGGGTGGAACCAACTTCCATTTAAAAATAGTTAAAATATCTTTTGGCATGGATATGTCTTCGCTCTGGGGGGTCAACCAAAAATTTCCGTGACGCAAAATTTGTGTCACAATTTCAGTGTTTTTCACGTACAACCCAGCAGTTACTAGGGGAATGGAACTTCCGCAGTTTTCATCGCACATAAATCGTTCGCCACTCGTTGGAAAGCGCTAGATTTATGTGATAAATGTTCACATCTCAAGCTACCAATTTCCCCCTCCTTACGTACCTGGCTACATTCCTAAACTAAGTTGATTGGACTATAAACAATTTTAATAAGCCGGTTACAATATTCTTAACGTAAAGCAATAGCATCATTTACTCCACTCCATAGGAAACATTTTCATCCTCTTGACAACAGTCGACTGTTAACAACAACTCATTGTAGTGGCTTCTCTCCACAGTTATTATTTTCAACATTTCTATAAGTAAACCGTTGTTTTGTTGGAATTAGTCGGGATGCGGCCCAGGGATTTGTTTAAAGTTAAAGGATTTGTTTACAACTCTCGAGGACAACCGTTATGAAATCCCCAATCAAAGACATATCCATGTAACATGGTATCTCGGTATCTACTTGTAAAGCAGATAGTGGAACTCGTTTACGAGTTGTTTAGTTAGGTACTTGATTTCTTATGTATGTATACATAAATGTGTGTGTATGTGTTTATAAGATTTTTTCACACCCGTGGGTAACACTCATTCTGATATTATCTCACTATTTCACATTCTCGTTTCTACTGTGTTTGTCTGTTTACAATAAAAAAATCATATTCGTAGAGCTACTTGTCCCTTTGAAACTGAATTATGCCTTAACAAATAATCAAATAATGTATTTTGTTGCATTCGTCATCCTCTCTATGTTGGCAGGTAGCCCAATTAGTGCCAGAAACATTTAATGTTTGTTTTTAGTTGGTAATAAAATAATCATGATAATATTTCCAACAGAATATGTAAGTTAGTTTTGGTTTTAAAACATGGAATAGAAGAAGATAAATATAAAAATATTCTGATTAGAAATGGATTTAAAAAAAAACTCTGGAGGAAAATCCGATAATTCTAACTAGCGCTTCAGCATGGGTATGATGGAGATTAAATTAAATAAATAACTTTGATAGGTATTTGCAGTTTACAAGAATAGCTTTGTCCAAGTAATCCAAAGATGTGTGTTAATCGGCAGTGAGTTAGTGCAGTGAGGGAGCTTGCACGGTTCATGCCTCAGCATGCACCTTGTGGAATTCAGAGGGAGTTCAAGACTTAATTTCTAGAAACGATTTTTACAGATCAAATTAGTATTAGTGTTAAGGTAACTTTCCAGCTACCCACAAATTGAATCCACACTTAGTGTACTATGTACTGCTGTAATTTGTTACATCTGAAAGATGTAGAATGAAGAAAAACTGAAGTTAGTGACAGAACGTTGTCTATTTCCACGAAAAATAAAGAGATAAATTAGCTTGTTCCAACAACGACAAAAAGGCGCCCTAGAGGAGCTCAGAGCCCGAAATTGCATTCCAACAAGGTTATGGAGTTGGGAGCCCGGTGTTCCAACAGATCTTAGAGCGCCCACAGAGCTGCTCCGGGGGGTGCCCCAAGCAGCCTCACACTTTTACGCTTTGCCTTACGCATGCGCATTTTGAGATAACCTGCTACCCTTTGGTAAACTACATGTCCCCGTAACCTTCTGTAAACGTCTACAATTTTTTTCACTGCGTTTGTTATCACATCTCACTTTCATCAACAATTATTTTCTATTATTTCTATTCTATTATTTTCCAATTTTGGAGTATGGATGCATTTTTTTCTCAAATGATGATTTGGAAGACTCATCTGACGATGAGTTGTACCTTTTTTTGGATTCTTCCGATGATGATGAAGAGGTGCTCATGCAAGATCGGAAACGGCCCAAAGTTATCGATTATTGATCGATTATATATCGATTTGAACTCTCGCGTGAGCTCCGAAGTGTTCCAACAAACACGAAAGTGGGCGACCATGGAACTAACCCCTTGGCAACTCTCTGCAACTCTGGAGTAGCCACGGGGGTCGCTCTCAAAGCGCTGTTGGAACAAAGCTATTAAGAGAGTTGGATGTATAAAGAGTTACATTTTTCGTGGAAATAGACAACATTTTTCACTAACTTCCATTTTGAAATGGGTTTCCACAACTTCGTCGCGAGTTATTTAGTTTTAGTATGTACAATAGAGACTCCTATCCTGTTGGTTTTTATAAGAAGCGCAACTTAGTTTAGCGTTGAACGAAGTCACCCCCCCCCCCCCCCACAATTACACTGACATATGTTGATGTAAAGTGCGCAACCACAAGCAAACGTCACGACCTTCATAAAAGCAGGACTCAATAACAAAGAAACACCGTGCTTGGCTACAAATTATAGAAACCTCGGCAATGTTTGGACTCACCTTTCCAAACAAGTTGACCATTGATAACTTACTTGACAAATATGATGGTGAGTAAATTCACATAGGTATTTAATGAGTGATCCTAAACCACTTTATAAAATATATAACTACTAATAAAATGAATAGTAATAAATAAATCCCACAGAAAAAATATTAGCCCCTCGAAAAATAGCCCCTTCCACCTTTCCATTGTTAAACCACTCCATGAAGCAGATTATGTATCATGTATCATCCAGACATTTTCCTAGCAATATAGTGATCTAACTCTATTGGGAGTGCAGTGGAAGTGGTGCCTGTGCTGATATTGTGCGATGTTCTGACATTAACTTTCGCAACAAATTGCAACACCATGTGTATCCAGTCAAGCAAGATTCCACATTGCAATGAGCCTGTGTAATTGCACATTACTGAAGACCGGTAGTCTGTTCCGTACACATCACAGCCACAATATCCATAAAGTCTTTCAGTAAGCTCTCTAAAACGACTGAGTGAGCAGCAACTCAAAACAACTGAGGGGGATATTCTGAAAAAAATATCGCTCAGTAAGCAACACTTGGTAAGTGAAGGTTCACTCACTATGATGGGTGGATTCTGATGCTGTGGCTTCAAATTCCGAGCAAGAAGGTGAGAATTCGGGAAATATTTCTAGTGAAAAATGGAAAAAAGTGATATCACAAAACATTATTCTATAATAAGTCTGATAGTCGGTTATTGAACTATTGATATTTATTAGGAAAGAAAATTGTTTCAAAACTGTTCGAAAGACTCTTATTGTAACTCTGGTTTTAGTGGGAGGGTTAATACAGCGAGCCATGTTACCTCATTCTGGAACTGTTTCTAGTGGGGTTTACAGAACCCGAGGGGGAATCTGTGTTTCTGGTCACGTTTGAGGGGGTTCAGGTAGGGCGGTCGAGAGAGATTTCCAACCGATTAATGAAAGAAAGGTGGGGAGATACCAGTGAATGCTTTCCCTGGTGAATGGGACGAGAAATGCCCCACCAGGGGCCTATTTCGTAAAGTAACGTTACAAGCTGATTTTATGTATAAGTGATAAAAAATGAATGTACAAGCGTTTCATAAAGGTACAAGTGTAGACTTGTAATGCAGCGGTTCCCAACCGCTGGGCCGCGGCCCACTTGTGGGCCGCAGGCAGCTCGCTACTGGGCCGCGGATGCAGGCCGGAACATAACATTAAAATATTGCAAAATAAGTACTTACGGTATTAATAAATCGGTCCTCGCGATAAAATATTAATTTAGGCATTCTCTTGGATAGTGTAAGTTTAGTGATTCAATTATTATACTTTATTTTTTAAATTTATTTACAAGTCGCTTGACAATTTTATAACAGAAGATTAATTAGATTGGTCAAAGTGTGTAGGTTTGACAACTGACGGGGCACGAGCTATGTCTGGTATTCATAGGGGGTTAATCGCCAGAGTTAGGTCAGTAGCTCCCTTTGTCAAATGGACACATTGCAGCATACATAGAGAAGCTCTTGCATTTAAAGGTTTGGGCAAGTGTCTGAAAAAAAACTCTTGACGATGCAATACAAATCGTCAACTTTATCAAAGCAAGGCGAAAAAATCGAGACTTTTCAGGGTTTTGTGTGATGAAATGGGCAGTCAACACAAATAGCTTCTACTTCACTGTGAAGTTCGGTGGCTATCCAGAGATTTTTATCAAGATGGTTTGAACTTCGTGATGAACTCTGGGTTTTCCTGATGAAGGCATATGATGGCAAACATGCAAGTTCTTTCTTAGACTTTGTGACCGATGAAAACTGGTTAAAGCGGTTGGCGTATTTGGCAGATATTTTTTGTGCCCTCAACACTCTTAATCTAACTCTTCAGGGCAAGGATATTCATAAGTTTCTTGTAAAAGGAAAAATAGAGGCAATGATAATAAAACTTCAACGATGGGCTAAACAAAAAAAAAAAAAAAAACAAAAAAAAAAAAAAAAAAAAAATTCTTTCGACGTATTTCCTGTCCTACGTGATATCCTTGAAACCAACGAAGTCAAAATTGATGAAACAACAGCTGCAACCATATAAGATCACCTCTGATCTTTGGCTTCCAACCTCAAATAATTTAATTTTAAATATATATTTATCAAAATTCCAATTACTTGTCTCATCTCATCACTTTTCTTTTGCTTTGTGTTTTAACTTTTTATTTTTGGACTGAGAAATCACAGTAAGAAAATGTGCATATTTCTTTTAGGAACTAGTTCCCTCAAATTGAAGGCGAAATCCAATGGATCAAAAATCCTTTTCATGAAGATAACTTTAAAAAAGTTAACACATCTTCAGGTGAAGAGGTCTCTTTAATTGAACTGTCTTGTGATCAGGATCTGAAATCAAGTTTTAAAATGACCCCATTGATTCCTTTTTTTTAAACGTGGGGAGTGACTTAAGTCTAAAATTGTCATGTTTCGATCCCGATATTGATGCACGAGTCGGGGACAAACAATTTCAGAAATCCCATCAAGTTTGAACAGCCATGTTAATATATCTCTTAATAAATAAAGGTTCTTCAGTAAAAAGTTTTTTTCCCCCTTTTTTCTCAGTATGTTGTAATTTGATTTAATATTTGTTTAAATACCTATGAGAACGTTATATATATATATATAATCGGGGTGGGCCTCGAAAATATTATTGGGCCCCCAAGCTAAAAAGGTTTGGAACCGCTGTTGTAATGCACTGTGAAAATTAACAAATGTGCAGACGAATTTGGACAAGTTACAAGTGTTTCCCCATCATTTTGAACAAGTCACTGTTTTACAGTTGTAAAAAATGGCCGATTTTTAACCCACGTCCATTCACCTGTAAACTTGTTATTTTCCAGCATTGCGAGTTGACAATTTTTCGGTGTTTAATTTGTGGGAATCATCTGCTGAAGAATACATATAAGAAAGAAGCATTCAGCATAGAAGACGCCAAAGATTTTTTCGGCCATGAATAAGCGCTCATTTTGTGGGTATTTTTGAGTTTAACGAGAGATTTAGGATGTCTTCTGACACCCTTGAAAGATTCAAATGCTGCGTGAGCCTGTGCAATTTTTCCTGATCGGGTATTGAGGATCTCCCCATCATTGAAGAACAAGGTGAAGATCATCTCGAAGTTACAGATGATATTCCTAACCCAGCAGCATTATGACTTGATGAATTGATTAATCATTTCCGCTGAATGAACGAGAAAAATCCGATTATGCCATGACATCAGAATAAGTTGAAATCAAATACACACTTTCTCCACTTTTCAGTTTATAATTTGTCTGGGTTCCAATCATTAGGTACACCTTGTCATGTACGATAAACATCCTATCGTGTACTTAACACCGTTTTTATATTATAATTTCGGCATCCCGCTTGACGTTCATTTCGTTTGTCCCCACACGCCATTTTTCTTTTCTGCTACACTTGTAAACTTAGCTTCTACAAGTGTAACTTTTCTACACGTGTACTCTTTGTTTTTGAAAATCCATTCTTTGAGGCATTGAAAAAAAAAAAAAAAAAAAAAAAAAAAAAAAAAAAAAAAAAAAAAAAAAAAAGGGAGGATAATGGAGCATTGACTTCTGTAATTGTAAAGTTTAAAACGCACAATGGAGTGGATAAACAATAACTTCCATCAGATGGAAAAGTGAAAGGCAGCTGCATCGGCCTTTCATTAGCTAACAATTGATTCAATCGCGTCTAGGCGTGCTCATCCAGAAATGGGTGGGCACTAGACTGACAACGAAAAAAACGAAAGTTCGAATTTTTGAGGGGCTCAAAGCTCAGATGATTGCATCAGATGCTAGGAACAACTGAAAATTTCAGTCCGAACCGATAACCCCTTGAGGTCTCCTGAACCCGTTTTTTGGTAATTGAATTATCGATTTTAGAACACTAGACGCTTAGGACAAAAAGACGTTTAGGACATGAAAGATCCATGCGTCTGGACACTTTTTATACTCTATTCCTATGTTTTCGGTGTCGCGGAACACGATGCCGCCATTATTGCAAGCGCAGAAGCTGTATTTCTTTTGATATTCAAGAAATCAGTCCAAATAAGTGATGCAAAAAAGGCATTTTTTGCCGTTTTTACCTAGTTTTGACTGGGAAAAAAATTGTTTGGGGGTCTTTTCTGCTTCGGACCTTGTTTCCTGGCTTGTTCCGAATGTAACAAGACCAATTTTGTCCTATAATATATTGTCCTTTTGGAAATATCTGCTCAAAAGCCGAGTTAGCTTTTTTAATGGTAGCTGCGAAATCAAAATTTAACGCCTTGAAGCCCTTTTTATCCCATTATTCTATGTTTTTGGGCTCGTTGAACATTACGTGCAAGTAGTAGTGCCACTATTGAATATAGAACGGTTACCATTAAATAAGTCGACTTGGCTCTTGAGCTGATATTTCGAGAAGAAAAATGTATTATGGGACAAACTTAGTCTTGTCATATTCAGAATAAGTCACAGAACAAAGTCCAAGGCAGAGGAGACACTCATAAATAGTTTTTCCCAATCAAAACTAGGTGTATCCGGCGAAAAATCCCTTATTTCTATTAATTTTGTCCACTGATTTTTTGAACATCAAGAAAAATCCACTCTATTCACCGATTTTTGACACCTAGCTCTTGATTATTAACCGAAATACGAGTCCTACGCCTCCACTACTAGCACGTAATGTTCAACGAGCCCAAAAACATAAAATAATGTGATAAAAAGTTACCATTAAAAAATCTAACTCGGCTCTTGAGCAGATATTTCCAAAAGGTCAATATATTATAGGGCGAAATTGGTCTTGTTACATTCGGAACAAGCCAGGAAACAAGGTCCGAAGCAGAAAAGACCCCCAAACAATTTTTTTCACAGTCAAAACTAGGTAAAAACGGCAAAAAATGCCTTTTTTGCATCACTTATTTGGACTGATTTCTTGAATATCAAAAGAAATACAGCTTCTGCGCTTGCAATAATGGTGGCATCGTGTTCCGCGACACCGAAAACATAGGAATAGAGTATAAAAAGTGTCCAGACGCATGGATCTTTCATGTCCTAAGCGTCTAGTGTTCTAAAATCGATAATTCAATTACCAAAAAACGGGTTTAGGAGACCTCAAGGGGTTATCGGTTCGGACTGAAATTTTCAGGAGTTGTTCCTAGCATCTGATGCAATCATCTGAGCTTTGAGCCCCTCAAAAATTCGAACTTTCGTTTTTTTCGTTGTCAGTCTAGTGGGCACCCTCGGGAGGCTGCCATGGTGGGTCGGGTCAGCCAGCCAAGCCACTTTTGGGGTGGGCAGGCATCTCGGCTGGCATTTACTTTAGAATTCTTTTTTTCTTCCTAATGCAAGACATTCTTTTCTTTTTTGGCGACAGAGTTGATAATGTATTTTTTGGTTTCCTCCTCTATAGTTTAGGTTGTTTTAGCATTTCTGCTGCGCAGTCATGTGATTCGAGAGATAAGTGATGGCAATATGACAATTTATACCAATATGAATTGTGATGTACATTTTACTTCCACAAATATACTCTCTCTCTAATTGGGCCAAAAGAATTTTCTAACCAATGCACCATGCAATAGGATCTGTGTTCTTATTTCTATCTAATGGTATGTGGTGGTGTTCCTCTGACACACCAAGCTGGCACGTCCTATTATTGATTTTCCATGTTCAATAATAATAATTTTTTTGAAATCAGTTCTCGCCATGCAATTAAATTGAGGAAGGTGCAGAAAGAAAGCTGTTCGTGGAGGTTTGGTGTAAACAATGAACAAACATTAAGGGTGTTTGTGCCGTCCACAGAGTTGCTTGATTCATGTACTGTTCAGTAAATGAATAAGAGGATCTAGGACAGTAAGAAAGCATAAATGCTATACTCGACAATTGGTACTGTCCCTTGGCCTGCATGTAATAGCAGATGACTGACTCAGCATGGAAAATAGGACATGAACTGAACATTCTTGGTTCAGACAACACTTAAAAAGACAACTCACTAGGAATTGATGAGCCCTTGGAAGAAATGAAGTGAAGTCTCACTAAAATGGGAGGTAGTTTTGAAGTCAAATCGATCGTTTTCTACTGGGTAAAGGTTCCACGGATTCCTTAAGTGTGCTTCACAAAAGCTCCCCACAGAATGAATTGGGGAGGAGGAGAAAGGGTGAATGGAAGAGGGGTGAGTAAGGACTAGGCACTATCTTGCCCATGACTTGTGAAGGGGTCCACAGCCATCTAGAATTGCAGACATGGGGCAATTTGACATTCCGTCCAGTCTGCTGATTGGCTAGTGCCAATTGGAGGGGTGGGGTGAATCTTGTCGGAAGCACTCTTGGGGCAGACTGTCCACATCCAAAAAATTAGATATTAGAGAGTTCCTAGTAGATCCGTAAAACAATACGTCGTGCGGTATTGACAATCCGGCGCCGTAACTCTGACGCAATGAGTTATGGTGACACATCCTTCCTTACAGACACGTTACCGGATCGCAATCCGGAAAAAACGTAATCGTCTAAAATAACCTCCTTTCAAGAACTCAAATAACCTCCTAGGGATAATTTCCTCCTTCCATGGATTTAGCGTTACAACTAGATCTGTTAAGGATTTGTGACTTTAACCTGATCGCTCCCACGGCCGTGTTTAAGCACAAAACAATAAGATCGCAGAAAGATCAGAAAGTAAACATCAGAAAGAAATGAGAAAGAGGGATGGGAAACAAACTTATTCTCCTTTGCAAAACAATAAACAACTATAGTGCGACTATATTCAGATGTTGAAAATAGAAATATATAAACAAAAAAGACAATGTAACTAGCGAAACATTGTTTGGTTATGAGTTATGATGAAACTTAATCCACACAAAGAAAAAAAAACGGGAAAAAACTTGTATTTCAAAGAAAAACATTAAGTGAACACTTTGCTTGTCTAAATGTAACATGAAGTATGACGGGATTGGTGAAAATAGAGGGGAGAACACAGCGCGAAATCGTCGGGAAAAGGCTGAAAAAGCTTGGGCTGGATGGTGAGACGGCACCACAGTGTCTCGGGCTGTAGCGGGAGGCGGGCGCGCGATCGCTCGGTAGCTATCAGGTTAAGGTGTGGTAAAGTTTTTTGTTACCGCACGCCGTATTTAGACTGACGGATCTCTAGGAACTCTCTATTATACAGTAAGTAGACCTACAGCACAGGACAGAAGCTGTTGTTGTTGTCTTGTTGTATCTGCTGTGGTTTATCGCATATCCATGGTTTTACAATTCTAATTGAATAAAAAAAAAAATAATAATAATAATAATAATAATATTAATACCTAATAATGATAAATATATAAATTTATTAATTAATAAAAAATTCAAATTAAACAAGGCATTATAAATAGGTGATGCTGAGTTGGCTTGAAAATATCTGGGTGTACCGATTGCGCTTACATAAATTCATTGAGTTTTCAGACGATTTCCCCAAAGTAGGATCCCCCGTACAGTATATGCCCAATCGACCTCTTGAATGACTCAGCCTCACATACTGAAGCGAATGTGTTCTCATGCGTACGTATACTTGTCTGCTGAAGTCGGGATCGCTCGTAAAAGGTTGATTAATCAACAAGCCGCCTTAGAGCGTATACTGGGAGCAGTTTTCCCTACTTCAAAGGTACTTACTAGGTGGTAGGTGCCAATCTCTAGACCCATTCAGTTTGTGAACCATGTAGGTAAGTACTTTCCTACTTCTTTGAAGGTAGGGCTTTCCTTAATCCAGCTTCCTAGCAGTTCAGTTGGGGAAATCAATTCCCATTCTTGTTGTAGCCGCCACGGGCCTCTCGTATACAACAATGCCCGATCAAATGTCATCGGGCACTGAAGGAGGGGGTACACTGGAGGGAAGTTAGCAACGGTCTAACCGGTCCATAACCGTTAGGCTGTCCGTCCAGTGGACGCGATTTCACGCGAAGAGGCAAACAGGCGAATTTGCGCGATCGGTTCGCCTCCCTTCAAACACACTGTTTTAAGTACGAGCCCGTCCACTGCAAGCGCTGCGGTTGAGCGATAAGGGGCGAACGCGACGAGAATCAAACCAGTTTGTTTTTCAACGCGCCAACAAGCGAAATGGATGCCGAAAAATAGGAGAGAATTAAGCTAAGTCAGCAGATCTGGTAGGAACTCGTCATTGCATTCGTCTCTTAATGTCCTAGAGAGGCAACCGGTCAAATTTTCATATTCCTAGAGTGAATAGGAGAGCATATAGCTCACTCAGCTGATCAGGAAAGAGCCCATCATTTTATTAGTTTCTCCTTGTCCTAGAGAGGCTCTCTATCAAATTTCAAATTCCCACGATGAATGAATTTAGCTGAGTCAGCTGATCTGGTTGGAACCTGTTATTGCATTCGCCTCTTAATGTCCTAGAAAGGCACCTTGTCAAATTTCACATTCCTATGATGAAAAGGAGAGGATTTAGCTCACTCAGCTGGTCAAAAAAGCGCTCGTCTTTTTATTTGTCTATTGATGCCCCAGAGGGCCTTCCTTCAAATTTCTACTCCTTCGCGTGAACAGGAGAGAGTGTTTAGCTCTCCTGTTTCCGGAAACAGATTGGTATCTTTTTTTCGCAATAGGTACCAGAGTCTAACGCATACATTTGCCACATTCTCGATAACATTTCGAACTACTAATTACCTACGGTAGAAAGGAAATTAGTGGAAAACGGTCGAAGTGGACTGGATTCGCCTCCAATGGACGGGGTCAGTTCGCCTCTTCGCGCGAAATCGCGTCCGCTGGACGGCCTGCCTTAAACCTACGATTTCAACCAAGTTCAAAACGCACGAATCCTGGGGGCGGCGCAGTTGATGATTGAATGAGAAATTCAAGCGAAAATGACGTTTTTGAGTTACATCGGTCCACTAACCCCTCCCCACAGGGGCGACAACTCTGAAAACCAAATGATTGTATTGAGGGATGTTTAATCTTATGTTTTCAAACAGTTTGTGACGCGAAAATCCTGGGGGCGGCGCAGTTGATGATTGAATGAGAAAAAACTAGTAAATATGACTTTTTCAAAGTTATTTCGGCCACCTACATACTCCCGACAGGGAACAAAACTCTTGAAAATCATATGATCACATACATGAGGGCACACGCTATGGAGCTGATGTTCTCAAAACATACCTTGCAATAGAACACTTCTTGACCTATACTATTTTCCCCAGATCTGCAACTCGATAGCAATGTTGTGGCAAACGCCTTCTTGACTAAATCTTAACGCTATGTACATAGGAAAATAGAGGATTTTAAGGACGTAGAAAACAACGAAGTATAATTTTCTCACCTTGAATGTGATGAGCTCTTCGACGCCTTCTTTCTTATAGTACTCTATGTTGACGGATAAAGCACCTTCCGGGAAAGCTCGGACGGTGATGAAGCTCCCCAAGTGTCCGGTGAACACGATGAGAGAACCGCCATCCTCCATCTGACGGCTCACGATTTTGTTCAGCGTGGGAAAGAAGTTCGATAGCGCTTTAGAAATAAGCTCTTCGGATTTCGAGCCATCCTCCAAGAGCGATCGATCAATCTTGAAGTCAAGGAGAATGGTATTCACAGCCATTTTCTAATTCTGAACAAAAAAAGTGGTAGGTTAATATATTTAGCAAGTTACTGCATTTACTTACTTGTGAATCAAACCCTACTGAGTCCACTATGTGGATATTGGGAAAAAGAGCACCACGTACCTACCTGAAGACTAGACTGCGTTCTCAAAGTGATGATCACTACGTTTCCTGTACAATCTGCGAGGTAACCGGAACCGAGTTCGTTAAAATCAAGAGAGAGATTATTGGTGCCGGGTTTTATATCTAGAGCCGGGCTCCGGGCTCTGAAACATTTATAATACAGATGAGCTGAAGAGTGGGAGCGATTGAAACATAAAAGACAAGTGGGGAAGTGGGCATGAAGGACACCAACAATCAATTCGAAGTTGAGAAAAGTTGGGAAGCCGACAGAATTTTCGTTTAAAGATGAACACAGATTACCACTAAAAATAATGACGTATTTCTCTAAGGTCAGTGAACAATTAAAAATAATCTTTGATGAATAAAGAACAACAATAATTACAAATTAATTTGTCCTTATCTATAGCAAGTTCAAACCCACGCGGTAACTATCAGCTGTTTATTAGAGGCTCAGTGCACAGCTCCAGAATTAAGACTTTTTTCTTGATTCCAACGCGTTAAATTTGTTATTCTGGCGAGAAAATATGCTTAAAAGTTATTAAATTCCAATGATTTTCAAAAGGATAAGTCATAGTCCTGAATTTTTAGAAATAGGTTTATGTAGTGGTTTCAAAATGCCTCAACAGAGTGCAAGAACATCGTGTAGTGGGAGGAGAAAATCGGGAGAGCACGATGCTAATCCGTTTTCTGGAGGATCCGCTAGTAGCGCTAGCGTACCAGTTATGGTTGGTTTTTTGGAACTCCGATATTGTTTCTTGTCACCGTTCAGTGTTTGTGAAGAACTGCAGGTTCAGTGCCAGGCTTGCATCCAAGCACTGAAGAATCCGGTCATTACCTCAACAATGATAGAAGAAGCTGAAGATAAACTGACCTAATTTGGCATCCAATTAGGCAACAAAGTATATGTCAATTGGGTGCCAGGTCATGAAGGACATATAGAAAATGAGGAGGTAGATCACCTTGCCAGGCAGGGGTCGTCTAGAAACTATAACGGGTCGACCCCAGCCTTAGGCATAACGCGGAAGGCGTGTAAGGCCAAGGCAAACACCTGGGCCATCAAAGATCTAAAAGAGTTATGGAGAAAAGAGGACAGCAGATAGAGACAATCTAGGATGTGCATCTCTGGCTGAGATAAGAGTCGCTCAGACTGGATTATATCACAGCCTAGAACGCAAATGAGGAAGATAATTGGGGTCCTCACAGGGCATTTTAGCTTTAAGAGGACCCTTTTTATCATGTCCAAGGCATCTTCTCCACTCTGCGAATGTGGAAATGGAGAGGTTAATACGGCTGAAACTTTCTGTGTGATTGTGATAGATTCTGGAGATCTAGGCAAGAGCTCTAGGACATTATACAATCGAAAGGGCCTCACTCAGAGACCTAGATTGGAAAAAGATCAAGAAGTTTGTTGAGTTAAGCAACAAATTTAAGGACATAGCGCAGCCTTAGATCCCCATATTAAAAGGGGGCTCTTTTTGGGGAAATATAAGCCATTAGGCCTGGGATTTCTTTCTGTGGAAGCCCTATGCAGTCAGTCAGTCAGCAGGTTCACACTATAACTGTCTATAACTATAACTTATTCACACTATCTATATATTCAGGTTCACACGATAACTATTCACACAGGAGAAGTGTGGTAATTGCGCACCAACATTTCAATAGTGCAATTTTAACCTCGCTCAGCTTTGCCTTAATTACAGCTAGAATAATTGTTGGATATTGTAAGGGGTGGCTTGGTGGCTTCATCTACCTAATAACATTCAAGGTATCACACTGTTGTCACTAATCAACATGTGGTACCTACTCCTATCCTGTTAACATGTGTTGAGTGAAAAATTGTTTACACACAGGTGATCATATACATAGAATTTCGAATCAATATCGAGGAGAAAACATGATACATGGTTGAAATTTTTGGTTCTAGAACAGAAATAAGTTTTAGCATAGAATTTCTTCTTGGTTTAACCACCGTACTAAATAGGTACTACTGCGTACTTTATACTCTCTAGCAGGTAAAAATTATATCAGTTCCAAAAGTGGATGAAGTTTTAGATCCACAGGAGGAACAACATGAAGAACTTCAATTTGAAAATGATGGCAACGAAGAGGATGTTGATGAGGAGCAACTTGATGGGGAAACAGATGAACCTCATGAAACCGTTGAATACGTACCAACTGAACTTATGTTATGGTTGCGGACATCCTAACGAAGCCGCTACCCAGACAGAAAGTGAGATTGTTTACAGAACTATTGGGTTTGAAGCCTTCGCAGAGTACCACTTAAAGGGGAGTGTTGGATATTGTAAGTGGTGGCTTGGTGGCTTCATCTACCTAATAACATTCAAGGTATCACACTGTTGTTACTAATCAACATGTGGTACCTACTCCTATCCTGTTAACATGTGTTGAGTGAAAAAATATATTCTTGGTTCAACCACCGTACTAAATACTACTGCGTACTTTATACTCTCTAACAATAATATATTTATTTTTTAATGTAGGCAATCATGCATTTTAATGCAGATTACAAATGCTGGATTGATGTTCCTTTTTTTAAACTTTTCAGTGCCCTAGCTCTATTTTTTAACGATCTCCGTATACACAATTCCCCACCAAAACGGGGTAAATTATGTGTAAAAAGCTCTGGTTTCACTGTTGAACGTTAAAACGCGATATTTTTTCCCAGCTATCTTGTTGTCTACTGGTTGTCTATTCGACTTCTTTAAACGAATTTCATGTTAGTCTCAGTACAAATACGGGATAGTATATTCAAATACCTCGACAGGAGTTCGAATTCGTTCCATCAGGGTGACCAAACGATTTGGAACAAGTTATCGGTCGAAACACGGGCTAAAAATATTTTGCTACCTCGACAGGACTTTCACAAGAAAACAGCTGAGATTAACTCTCAAATAGAGCCTGTGCGCAACAAGCGCTATCAATTTGAAAAGAAAAACTACTATTATTTATTTCACCAGTATTCGAGTAATTTTGAGGTGCCCAGGGAAGTGAAAGGAAGGGAGAAGACGTTCGAAAATCTACACACATTTGGCTGCTGGCTGCTGTATTGGGCAAGAGCTGTTACATAGAAAAAGAGCGGATCTAACTCAACCAAAACGCTGTAACAGTTACAGTGGAATATCAGCGTTATTTGGTTGGCACCTTTGCTGCGCATCGAGCTGTTCCGATCCGCCCCTAGAGCTGTTTCCAGAGAAGTCGCCATTTTGTGCTCCTGCGACCTCCGAATCCGCACGTTTTCTCGGTTGTATTTTTCTATTCTTTTTGACGGTGCGTTTCGTTGAGTGAAGTGGCACAATGGCAGGGCAGCTAAGTGAAGTTCAAAAAACGTTAGTTTATGACCATTTGCTTCAGATTGACAAGAATTTAGCGCAGATTTATCAGAAGAAAGCAAAAGCGGTGAGTATAATATTACTTGATTTATATACTGGTTAGGTGGGGTTCTTCTCTGAAGATGTTTACCCCACGTGGTGTTCGTACCATCGCTAAAATTCACCATTCATTTAGAATGTTCCTATCGTAGTGCCTATCTTGTTGTTGTGATGATTTTGACTCGAGAACCTCATACCTTCGTTTAATATTGTTGTTTGATGTCCTTTGTTGTTACTTTACCTCTACGTATACCTGTGCACACATAAAGCCGCGTCCACACTATGTTCGTCACCCCGTAGGATCGGTTAAGATCCGCCTCGCGTTCAGACCACAAGAGTAACGTTGACGGGGCGATCTCTCTCAGTCGCCTTTTAGCATTCAGTACCTAAAGAGGAAGATTATTCAGTGTTCTACGATCTGTGTATTATAAATTAGGAACCTTTCCTGTTATCCGACCTCCAGCACTGCCTCCAGATAGTATGTTACCGCCAACGTAATCAGAATTATTACGTATAGTTTTGTGGTCTGGATGCTCGCATCTCAAAAATACATAACATCAAGTAGTCAATCCCTTAGTAAAAATTCAGACTAGTTGGTTATATAGATAATGTGTAGTTATAGTTTAGTGGTATATACCTATCTGGAGGTGCTGGCGGTCGGATAACAGGAAAGGTCCTAAATTTATATTATCGCGAGTGACGAAGAAATCTTAATTTAGTTGAAGGCACTTGATTTTCTTTCTCGATCTAGTTTTTCTCGACGCCAAACGAAACAGCTATTTCAGTTAGAGCATCGTGCCTTACATTCTTGTTTTTGTATTCCGGATGTGTAAGTAGTCTCATAACGTGGTACGCTCGCTATATAGTTCGATACATTTTAAAAGAGAATCATCATCAACATACGCCGTTGCATTAACCACAAAACCAAACAAATACAATGCCAAATTATACAGTAAAAGTTACATTAATGGCCGGTTTATCAATCGCATTTGCTAGCCTGATTAAAGTATGACTAAGTCAATTCAATTCAACAGTGGGAGCCCGAGTAAATCGGGAGGACCAATGACTTTTAGTCTTGGCCTGAAAAGGCCCATGACCTATCTCCCCTTAGGCTTCCTTATCATTACTTACGTTTATATACTCGTATTTTTATATTTTATTATCTTATCTAAGCATCCTAGAATGTGTTATGAATAATTTTATTCCTTTTAGAACGGTTCTTTGAACCTTCCCGAATACCTCATGAATATAAGAATAGTATTCCGATCACTGTTTTTGATATCATTTATATTAATTGTAGTATTTTCAAAGCTAAGAAGTCTCGATCTAAAGTATATAGGACATTCGCACAGATAATGTTCCATGGTTTCTATGTTTCCACATGCACATCTATTTGATACTCTCGGGTTCATTTTGTTTATTTTTGATCTGACAGCGTAGTGTGACGCGAAGTATGACTAAGTCAAATCTCTGACGATCCTCGATATACCTGTTTATCAATTCAGTTTCACTGCTCAGTTATCTGATAATTGCTGATTATTGTAACCAAGCGCCTGGGGTTCAGTTACTGTTTTAGCTGCTTAGTTAAATGAATAATGGAGTCATTCGTGACAGCTTATTGTAATAAACTTAGACCTCATATCGCCTATGTCTTTCTTTCGTGTTTGAAAATTATAGACTCTGATTCTGACTGGGAATTAGAAGATTCTGATTTCTCAGATGAAAAAATCATGGGCCTTCTTGCTTGTGTAAGAGCAAGGCCTTGTCCAGATTTGTTCTCGGTAGTGGAAGATGTGGATTTCCTTACATGATTTCATATAATGAAAGGTTCCTACATTATTTGTTCTGTTTTTGAAAATCAAAAATGTACCATAGGAAGGAATACAACGGTTATAGAGTGTTGAGGGGTTGAAGAATAAGGTAGGTAGGTTCTACGTACCTAATGTACATCGTTCTGTGTAGGTACAAGGAGGTAGGTACCTAAGCACTTTTCACAACCCCAACCCCTCGAATGCCAATGAAGAAGCTTTGTAGGTAGCCTAACAACATTTTCTGGAACTGCTGCAACGTTTGGGATGCATTAAAAGGGGGTGGGAGTATGCAGTATGTGGGGATATGCAGTTCATATTGAAGGATCTAAAAAAAAAAAGTGTCTACGCCTTTAATTTATTACAAAAGTTGTGAAAGTACAGTGAAACATTGCACTGAACGTCATGAGTTCATTTAGAGGATGAGAGCTGGTATGTCTTTAAACATTATTGTGAAAAAAAAAAAACAGATACTTAACCGGCGATTTACGAAAGAAAGGATTCACCAGAGGTTATGGAAGTAAAATGCGCCTAAAAGCCGTGGTCTGGCAATTGCTATGGAAACACAACTAAATACTGTGCAGTGTTTCAACTTAATTTTGTGGGAATATTTTGGTGTTGTTGTTGCGCTCCTGTCTTCCCCGTGGTAAATTCTGATTAGTTAGTCAGCAGTCATTTCAAGATTGATAAAAGGTATCTGAAAGTCCAACACGGTTAACCTCTGACGAATTGTAATCAGTAGTTAGTCAGAGATTTCACTGAGCATTGATAAACCGGCTCTAAATAAGGAAGAACTTGTATGTTTGGCAGTTGCAGACTGCACCAGTATGGTCCACTTCCTTTGATCTAGATCGGCTTGAGTCGGTTTTGCGTTCACCCTCGTCTTCCCCGCGTCCACATTTGCTTGCTGTGCCAATCGGCTTTGTGGATCCTATGGGGCCCACCCTTGTTCGGCATAGTGTGGATGCGGCTTAAAGCCGGTTTCACATGGAGCGGTATGTCCGGAAGACGGAACGCAATCGGATTGGCTGTTGGGACAACAGTTGAGGATGGTGGCTGCCATGTTGCCGGAATGGGCGGTCTGCGGACGGCGGTAGAAATTTTTATACCGTTGCCGTGTTCCGTCGAGCGGAGCGCAAGCTCATTGGACAGGAATGCTGATAACTGCAAGTAGAGGTTTCAGTAGGGAGGTTATGATTCCGTTCACGAAGATGCCGCTTCATGTGAACACCCGGCCGCATTCCGCCGCCCCCACCACTGGGTTTTCCGGCCTTTTGTCTTTCCGGTTGTTACGCTCGTACCGCTCCATGTGAAACCGGCTTGAGAACCTAGCACACCCAAAAAGATCATCTTGAGTTCATTTTAGATGCCTTAGCAATAGTAGGATGTCAGTAAACTTTCTTAGTGTAGGTTTTGGATCTTCTACAAACCATTGCAGACCGCAGATTTTACAAGTTGTGGGTCTGGTAATTTTTATTAAGATATCTCTAGGTTGATAGGCACCCTTCTACTACCTAGGAGAGCTTTACACTTCGCCTCTTAAGGTAGAAACTTGATTCGTACATAAATGTATAGTAGGTACCTAATGCAATGTACCAGCAAGGAATAAATTCTATATAATAATTTCTGTTTATAATTTCCCACAGCTGCCTCTACCGAAAGGAGTACCTAACCTCTTGCAAGTAGTCACGTATTTCAACAGGTTAGTTGAATTAATTCCTAATTGATAACTTTAAAGTTTTTACAAGTTGTATCTTTGTTGAACTCATATGTGAAGATCCGATTCTTGGGTACGCCAGAACTAGAGTAGGTATGAAGTACTAGATTTCCTTCTACTGCCAATTTTAACGCTTCTTTATGTTGCAGTACTTCCAAGAACAAAGTTATTGTGAAGCCACCTGCAGATGATTCTTCGGATTCCAGTTCTGGTGAGTTGTATTGAACGTATTGCTATTGGTTCAATATGGTTTACAGAAGTTTAATATTATGGCATGGTCGTAATGTGGTGTTGATAAGTGTTCCAATGCAAAATTTTCCTTTATTGTTTAATAGAATCTGACGATGAAGCTCCATCCAAAGGTAAACCAGGACTTGCGAATGGGGGAGCTAGTCAGGCCAAGCCTGTTGGAAAGCCAGTTTTAGCTAAGAAAACGAATGGTACTAAGGATGAATCCTCTGATGATAGTAGTTCTGAAGAAGACGCGGCTCCGACCAAGAAAACACCAGCTAAAGCGCAACCAGCAAAGCCCGCCCCTCCGAAACCGGCTCAAGCTAAGCCTGCTGCCGCCGAATCAAGTAGTGATGATAGCAGTTCAGAAGAAGAGGTTAAAAAGCCTGCAGTTGCAGCTAAACCTGCCCAGAAACCAGTTGCAAAACCTGTTGTAAAGCCTAAAGAAGATAGTAGTTCAGACGACAGTTCTGATGAAGATGAAGTCCCTCCGGCGAAGAAGTTGGCTGCAACCGCTAAACCAGTCAATAAACCCGCTCCCACCAAGCAGTCTCCCAAACCAGCGCCTCCTGCTAAGAAACAGGAAAGCAGTTCCGAAGAAGACAGTTCTGATGAAGATGAAACACCTGCCAAAAAGCCTGTTCCTGTCAAAGCAGCACCTGTGAAACCTCCAGCTAAAAGCCCAGTGCCTGCTAAGACCACCAAGCCAGCTGAAAGCAGCAGTGAAGACTCGGATAGTGACAGTGAGGATGCAGCACCACCTGCTAAGAAAGGTTGGTTGAAAATAAGCAATCGTGTTGTCCATCAATTTAACATAGGTCATAGTAACAGAGCAGCTTATAAGGGGGGTATGTTGATTATTTTTGAATTGATAATTTACGTGTTTGATCATAACCAAATGCTCTTAATGAGAAAATTCGCTATCGTAAATTGTAATTGCGTGATTCAAAAAATCCGTGTAATAAAGGCAAAAACGAAGAAAGGGATTTGTTCTGAGCACCCAAAGCTATTCAGTGGTCACCATACTCTATTCGTTGTATAAATAGCCGGTGTAAAATGGAAGATTAAAAACGCGAAATGCGGGACCATGCCACCTCCTCTCCCACTGTTTATCTTAAACTTGGAATAATCTTGATGTTGTATGGGTTAAAACAATAGGTATTTACTTTCTGTTTGTTTTAGAAGCCTTGGATCTTTTTATCTAGGTACACTTAGGGCGGAATTCATAGACGGGAATTGAGTCTGAGTGGGCCCCTAAGTGTATCGATAAGGGAATTCATGCACTCTGTGCGATTCATAGACGTGATTTGAGGGCGACCCTGAGGGTGCACTGAGTGTGCAACCTAAGAGCACACTCAACGGGATTCATAAACAAAAAATGGCGTTGAGGTGAGTATCACCCTCAGCTCAATGGTGTAAAATCCTGAGTGACGGCAGGAGGTCACTTAAGTGCGTCAACTGATAACTTTTATTATTATTTTCACGTAGGTATAGGAATAGGTAATATAGTAGAACATACATCGTTCATTTAAGTTCGGAGTTTATTCAAAAACTTCATAAGAGTACGCACACATAAGAGTAGTTAGGCTGTTCCTAAACTGTAGTTAGGTACATGTTTGATGACAGATCCCATTCGAATGTTACACAATCAACAACGAAATATTTCGCAAACTATTCCGATTCGGGAAAGAGACAGTCATGAACAACTACGAACCCTTAGGAGCCTAAAATAAATGGAAAGGATTTATAACTAGGTACCACAGCTGAAAGTGCTGGTCGCTCTTTGATTTTATGCGATCTCTACATACCAAGTTTGTAGTGCATGGTTTTCAGATTCATCTTGGTTTGTGGAATGAGTTGACAGTAGGTACCTACCTTCCATTCATCAGGATGTACAATTAATGAGAATTCCAAGAAAATGTGATTGCTTGCAGCTCTTCCAAAACCTCACGTCTTCTTTTTGTCCAACAGTCTCATTATAACAACTCTTCTGATTTTCAACTACATATATCTGTTCTTCAAAACTAACTCGCGAATCATTGTTTTCTCATTTTCTCACTTCTTTTTCGTCACAACTCTATACATAATTATACAATTCAATACTACAAATCAATAGATAATAAACACAAATTATCAGCACTTCAACAAACAAGCAACAAGGATTCACTTCAACTTATGGCTGCCCCGATCCAGGCGGGAGGACCAATAACTTTGGTTTTTGTCTAATAAGGCCTATGTCCTGTCTCGCCAAGGAACAAGGATAATAGCTTAAAAAGCAAAAACACAAAGAAAAGTGTAACCTTTGAGAACTGTTATTGATCAGTGCGGAATGTGAGAGGGAATTTTCCCGTCCTTTTTTCCTCAAACCAGGGAAAGTTCCCCTACATCGTACTGCCAGGGCTGCCAACTTATGTTGAAAAAGCGTTGAGTGTACCCTGAGTGCACTGTTGAGTTCCTGTAATCTGAGTGTGCCCCTAACTGTTGAGTGAACCACCCCACTCAACTATGAATTTGAACTGGTGAGTTGAGGGTGACCCTCCATTTAGGTGAGTGCGAGTGAACACACACACTCAGGCTTTGTCTATGAATTCCACCCTTAAATCTATCATTTCTCTAATATACTTCCTTTCTCTGCTTGAGGAGACAATTTTGGTTAATTAGGTAGTGGAAATCAGTTCTTAAAACAAAGTCGGATAATTTTAAAATTTGTCTGTATGCGTGCATACGTGAGGTGACAACCCATGAGAGGAGGGGGAGGGGTGGGCCTGAAAATTCTATGTTTAAAAGTGACTCTATTTTAACTTGACCCATGTAACATGGGTGTTGCTAGACGGGGGTACATGTACCCCTTTCCACTCACTGACACCCCCGAACCCCCAAGATCTTTGTGGTGGTGAGGAGGAGGGGTGGTTGACACAATACCCCTTTTTGGTTTGAAGTCCCTTTCAGTCCCCCTTTTTATGACCTCACACTCTCTTTTCCATTATTTTCACTCGTTGAACTGCATGCTTGGATAAAATTTAAGTTGGCACATCAGGAGTTGAGACTTGTTTGGTTGGATCTATTTTTCTGTCTGCGGGCTTGTATGTCCCTTGTGGACATTGATGCAGAGTTGAGACTTGAGAGAGGTAAAAATTGGGATTTTTTTCGAGGGCTGGTTAGTAGTAGAGATCAAGAATAAGTCGTGGAAGAATATAAATAAAACAGCAATTGAATAATTGCAGTATAATTGCCCGATTCCTGTAGAAGAAAGAATAATCTTCAAGAGGTAGGTCTTCCTTGTGGAATTTCTGAAGAGAGATTCCTTTTTCTGTTTTGGTCGGTTCATTAGAAAATGATTGTAAAACAGATGATTTACTCTCAATTCAATTTCCAAATGTGTTCGATGTAAAATAATTCAGAAATCAATGTAGAAATGCGACATTTTTTTACTAAAATTGATTTGTTAATATTTTAATATAATATTATTGGTCTGATGTAGGCCTTGGAAAGCTTCAAAAAAAGCTGAAAAAAGCACTATAAAAAATGAAGTATCGAGGCCTGAATCAATGACCTTAGTAACTTGATGTACTAATTTACTTTCATTGATTCTTCCATACATCAAGCATGAACTAAAATCATTTATTCAAATTCAACTACAATTTATGCATGTGAGCATTGTGAAATTCCCCTAAATGTACGCCTTTTGGAATCCGTATACCACTTTTTAAGATCTACAATACCTCTTTTGTTGGATGGGGTTTGGCAAAATTTCCCATGTTTTTATGTTTGTTTTAGGACTTTGGTTCTGAAACAAAATCAGCTTAGCTTAAGTGATCTCAGAGTAATGAAAAGATGGAGTTTGATTTCTGACTCATACTATTGGTAGCATCTTTGAATTAGCTGATCATGTGCGCAGTTGTCAGCACTTTAACCAGCAACCTTTCTCACTGTAATTTTCGTTTCCAATGTAACGTTTTCGATGCTATTACATAATTTTTGGTTTTAGGTCCTGTACCACAAGCTAAAACTCCCCAAAAACCTGCTGCCAAGGTCCCAGCTAAAAAAGCCGAAAGCTCTTCTGAAGACTCATCATCTGAAGAGGAAGCTCCTAAATCAAACGTCAAGGCACCTCCCGCGAAACCGGCTGCTGTTGCTAAACCAGCTGCTGCTCCTAAGAAAGCGGCAGAATCTTCCTCCGAGGAAAGTTCAAGTAAGTATGAAACTTCGGGGATTTGTAGGCTCGGTTAATTTAATTTCTATGTTGCTATAGTTACGTCAATATTTTGTTCCTAGGCGATGATGAGCCTGTCGTAAAGCTCCCACCTGCTGCTGGTCAGAAGGCGGTACCTGCTAAGGCTCCAGCAAAGAAAGCTGAGAGCTCTTCTGACGACAGTGATAGTGACGAAGAAGGTATACTTGAATGTTTCTTTCATCTATTACACTGCAAAAAAAAAGTGCCCGCGCGAATCTGGAGTTGGTCGTGGGGGTTTTCGAGGGTGCTGAATCCGAAGCCCTTTTTTTAGGACGTCCTCTGAAGCTATGTGTTATAGGCAAAAGGGTTCGTTAATAAAAGGGACGCCTTATGGAATTGAACCAGAAGGGTAGGGGACAACCCAAGCATGAGAAAAAATAAAAATAACCGCATACAAATCCGTTTCAGACCATTCTAAGACCGAATCCGTAAGAAAAAAACCATAGGAACCTAGGTGTGTGTGTGTGATTAATTTTGTCAGCGCTGCCCAGACCACAATTCTCAACCAATTATCGTGATTCTCATTTTGTTCGATTCCAATTTCAGTCTATTTGTGCAACAAACTTAGGAAATTTCGGATTTGCTGTCGAGCTGATTTAACTGACTGCGAATGACTTATATGTGACTCCGAATTTCCTAGTCTTAGCTCTAATGGCACAACACTACTTCGTGCCAAACTCTTTTTAATTAGTTTCTACAGTGTCAGATATTACCCTTAGCCTTAGGTCCTACCTATCTCTTTCGGTTTATTATTCTTTTATAAACCATTGTAATCTCTTCCGAAAAAAACTTTTTTTTATTAAATGTTCCTTGGTTTACGAACCATTTTTTCTTAAATGCGTGTACTTCTTTGCAGACTGAAGTTTTTTTTCAATTTTAAAAAATGGTAGTGTCATTTTGCATAGCTAGTTACAATTCAATTAACTAGCACCTTTTGAACTATTCCGGCAAGAAAAGTGACACATCGACGAAATTTGCCTTTTGTTGGCCGAATAATCAATTCCTGATGACATTAACAAAACAATTATTAAGATATCTGTTATCTGAATTGCTTCTTCCGAAAGTTTGCCAGAATTTTCAAATTCCAAAGAGAGGGGGTGAATGGAGGGGGTAATATTGATAAACCATGATGTTTTCACTATTCTCGTCCGATTTTCGTGATTATTTTTTTGTTCAACTTTGAATTTGGTCTAGTTATGGAAAATGTAACAGGAGTTTCGAATTTCATTATGGAAGGAGGTGAATAGAGGGGGTACTAACGATAAATTGTGATATTATTATATTCATCAGACTTTTCTTGACTGTTTTTATTGTTGGTTCGATCCAAATTTTAGTCCAGTTATGCAACCTCGGAAATTTCAAATTTACCGTCGGTGAAGGGATGAAATGGTTTGAGGGGGGGGGGGGGGGGGGGGATTTCCAGAAATCGTGATACCTTTTTCTCTTATTTCTATTCTCACCATAATTATATTATGTCGCTGCCTTTTTGTGGAATCATCCTTTTGGTTTATTATTTCCAATAATAAGCCTATGTGATCGTGTAGCAAAAAATTTTTATAACCCCCCCTCAAACTTTGTCACTTTACGTTTCAAGGTACGTAGAATCCAAATTTGAAATGCCTGTCCGCCGTTCGCCGTCCGCCGTCCGGGCCATAAAAGGCCTAAGAATTGACTTAAAAAACCCGTTCTTTCGCACATAGACTCTATTTGGGGTCTAGTTGGTCCTAACGTTTAACCATCCCGATCACTTTACTCGCACAGATGCTATGGGCCAAAAACGTGTCTTTTTCGACGCGAGCACGCTTGGCAGGGGGTCACGGTGGGTGGAGGGGGGGGGGGGGGGGGGGGGGGGGGTGGAGTGAGAGGAGGCGCCGGCACCGTGGCTTGTGGTGGGTACGGCGCCGGCGTTCGTTCGAGGCATGAATATGTTGGTTTATTATTTCCAATAATAAGCCTATGTGATCGTGTAGCAAAAAAATTTTATAACCCCCCCTCAAACTTTGTCACTTTACGTTTCAAGGTGCGTAGAATCCAAATTTGAAATGTCCGTTCGCCGTCCGGGCCATAAAAGGACTAAGAATTGACTTAAAAAACCTGTTCTTTCGCACATAGACTCCATTTGGGGTCTAGTTGGTCCTAACGTTTAACCATCCCGATCGCTTTACTCGCATAGATGCTATGGGCCAAAAACGGACGAAAAAGTGTCTTTTAGGACGTGTTAGACACACGCCTGGCACGCTTGGCAGGGGTCACTGTGGGTGGTGAGGGGAGTGAGAGGAGGCGCCGCGACACCATGAGGTGGTACAGCGTTCCTTCGAGGCATGAATATGTTTTTTCCTAGGTCATATTTGTGTGTTAATACCAATGCTTTTCCTACGCATATTTAATAACATATCCTCTCGACTTTTCGTACGTACTTAGACAATGGTATTATTAAGGCAATAACTATTTGAATAAATAGGAGCTCAAATCGAGAAATATAAACATGCGTATATAATTATAGAAGTATAGGTTGTGGCAACTCGAAATAGGACACGCCGAGGAGTCTGGACGGGCCTTATGACGTACGCAAGCCAACTAAAACTACGATCATACTCAATTGAAAAAATAATAAACCTTTGTGAAATAATTTGCAGCGGTTTTGTAAAAAGCCTTGCCTTATTACAATACGCCGCCTTTTAGTAATAAAAAAGTTGGAATGACACAACACTCATCATTCTGACCTACATATCCAACTAATCTGAATTGACATGGATATGTCTTTGCTCTGGGGGTCAACCAATAATTTCCGTCACGCAAAATTGATGTCACAATTTCATTGTTTTTCGCGTACAACCCAGCCATTGCTAGGGGAATGGAACTTCCGCAGTTTTCATCGCACAAAAATCGTTTGCCACTTGTTGGAAACCGCTTGATTTATGTGATAAATGTTCCCATCTCAAGCTACCAATTTCCCCCTCCTTACGTACCTGGCTACATTCCTAAACTAAGTTGATTGGACTATGAACAATTTTAATAAGCCGGTTACAATATTTTAACGTAAAGCAATAGCATCATTTACTCCACTCCATAGGAAACATTTTCATCCCCTGACAACAGTTGACTGTTAACAACTCATTGCGTCTGTATTGGAGAAATAACTTCAATTTATAGTATGCTTTTTGTGCCTCCAAGAATGATAAAATAAATTCTTTATCCTACATTTTGTCGCCTACAGTCCAAAGTTAAAGGATTTGTTTACAACTCTCGAGGACGACCGTTATGAAATCCCCAATCGAAGACATATCCATGTAAACATGGTATATCTGCTTGTAAAGCAGATAGTGGAACTCGTTTACGAGTTTCTGAATCATTTCATTTCTCATCAAGATTTTCTTGTAAATATGTGATTTTTAGTGAATTTTACTTTAGCAGAGTTAGTTATTTTTATAAGTGAAATTAGCACAACTATCTTTGATAGATTTTAGAGGCGAAGTAATTTTATTTGTTGACAACACAACATAATAATCAACATGTGAATATAACACATTTAACTAAATAAATTTATATTGGAGTGTCAGTTTGTATAAACAACACGTCCCCTCAAACTGGCAACTCCAAGTTCACTTGTGAAAACATGATGTTTTGCTCCAGGCAACCCTTTTGTCAACACATCAGCAATCATAGATTCCGTTGGTAGGTATTGAATGTCAATAGTATTTTCTTCAACACATTGCCTCAGGAAATGATGTCGGATGTCTATATGTTTTGTTCTCGAGTGCTGAGTTGGGTTCTTGGCAAGACAGTGAGCTCCTTGATTGTCATTGTAAATAGTTACAGATGACTGAAGTTTTCCGTAGTTTAGCTCAGAGAGAAATGTTTTTAAGAAAATTGCTTCTTTCGCAGATTCAGCTAGAGCCATGTACTCTGCTTCTACAGTCGACAATGCTACGGTTTTTTGTTTTTTGCTTTCCCAAGTGACTGCTGCTCCTCCCAAGAGAAATGCGAATCCAGTGTAAGATCGCCGATCATCTGGACACGCACCCCAGTCAGCATCAGCGTAACCAATGAGTCCTTTGCCAGTCTTATGAAATTTAATCGCGTAATCAGACGTGCCTTTGAGATAACGCAGGATTCTTTTTGCCGCTGCCCAATGGTCATTAGTGTATGCATTGTTGAATTGACTCAACATATTCACTGCGAATGCTATATCAGGTCGTGTGCAAACGGAAAGGTAAAGTAAGGAGCCTATGAGTTGCTGATATGGCAGTTTCTTCATCTCTTTTTCAGAAGGAATCATATCCGGTTTTTTCAGTTTCATCCCAGGTTCCAGTGGTGTCGCTACAGGTTTTGCATCCTCCAAGCCGAACCTTTTCAGAAGTTCAGCTATATACTTCTTCTGGCTCATCGAGATCGTCCCCTCGTCGATGTCTTGATGAAACTCTATTCCCAGGCCGTAGTGAATGTTACCTAGGTCTTTCATTTTAAATGATTTTTTCAGTTCTCTTTTTACTTCATTTATCCATTTGATGCTACTTGATGATATCCATAGATCGTCAACATAAAATGCAACAAAGATAACGTCGTCTCCCCGCTTTGCATGGAAAAAACATGGATCCGAATTTGATGGTACCAAGAATTTTCGTAGACATTGGTCCAACTTTTTGTACCATTGCCTCGGAGCCTGCTTGAGTCCGTACAAAGCCTTTTTTAAACGACATAATCGTTTCCCTTCTTCATAGTTTTTCAGTAACTTCTCACTTTTTTGTTTCAGATTTGTATCTCCTCTTTTTATTATCTTGGTCAATGCTTCTTCAAACATATCAGGTAATTCCATGTGAATGGTCTCTTCCAGGTCTCCATTCAGAAAGGCTGTAACGACATCCATTTGATGAACTTCCAATCTAAGTTCTACAGACAATGCCATGAGCAATCTTACTGAGCCCATTCTGACCACAGGGGCATAAGTTTCTCTGAAATCAACTCCATACCGTTGATTGAAACCCTTAGCCACCAAACGGGCTTTTCGCCTTTCTAGAGAACCATCCGCTTTCAATTTTTCTTTTAGAATGAATCTGCTGCCAATCTTGTTAATGTTGTTTGTTTGTTCTACTAATTCAAATGTATCGTTTTCTATTATCGAGCTATATTCTGATATTATTGCTTCTTTCCATTCACGTGCTTCTGGGCTGTTCATTGCGTCTTTCATGGATATGTCAGCAATGTTAGCTATTTCTTCAAACGTGAAAGAGTTTTCAACTACTCCCTCACCCACCAAAATACAGTTCTGCGGTTGAACTGGCCTATATAGTTTCCGTGGCCTGCCAGGATTTCCAGACCGAATGATCCGAGGCCTTCCCCTCCCTCGGCTGGAAACTACTGGCTGCTCATCGTTGGTAGTGGATGTTATCGGGCCAGGTTCTTCATCAGCTGTGTCATATTCATCAGCGTCTTCTAAATTTTGTTGTAGATTATCTCCTTCTTGTCCGTTTCTTGAATTTGTCTTCTTCAGTGGTATTGTAATTGATTTACTTTCAGTTGCTTCTTTCTTCAATTTCGTTTCGAATTCTTCATATTGATTTTCTTTCTGAAATTCATCCAGGAACCTTACATCTCTTGTTTCAGTTATTCTTCTTTCTTCTTCCAAAAATATTCTGTACGCTTTACATCTTTCCGAATAACCAAGAAAAATACACGATTTCCCTCGTGGCTGAAATTTTCCTTTGGTTGGTGATTTATCAAGAGCAACGCCCTTGCAACCAAATGTTCTAAAATGGGTTAGAATAGGGGGTTTACCTGTCCACATTTCAAATGGTGTTTTTCCATCCAAACTTCTTGAAGGACACCTGTTCCGAACGTGATTTGCAGTAAAAATGGCTTCTGCCCAGAATGATGGTGGCAGTCCTGACTGGATCAGCATACATCTCGCAGTTTCAACAAGTGATCGGTTTTTTCGTTCTGCTATACCGTATATTTTTTGTTCTGGAGTATGTGTCACAGTTAATCTTCTGCCTATTCCTGCTTTATCTAAAAATTCATCAAATGCTTTATTTCTATATTCGCTTCCATTATCTGATTGTAAAAATTTTATACGACCCCCTTTTTGATTTTCAACTAAATTTTTATATTTTATAAATTCATTTAGAACGTCACTTTTGTTTTTCACAAATCTTACTTCACACCAACGTGTGTGGTCATCAATAAATGTTAAAAAATAATTTGAACCTTTCTTGGATGATGTTCGCATAGGTCCACAAATGTCTGTATGAATGATTTCCAGAATTTTAGAAGTTCTAATAGATTTTGTTGGAAATGGCTTCTGTGCCATTTTCCCCATGGCACATACTTTGCAGGTAGATAGTTGTCCACTAAATTCAACTCCTAGTGCCCTACGGTGATTTACGATTTCTCTCATACTTCCTTCATTCAGGTGACCTAAACGTTGATGCCATTCTTCGATATTATTAATGTTTCTTTTTTGTGAAATTACACGGCAATTCTCGATACCTCGTTCTTCAACATAATATAAATTATTTTTACGTTTTGCGGTCAGTATTATTCTGCCTTCATCATTTTGAACTACAGCTTCGTTTTTCGTAAATACTACGGCATGCCCTTTATCAGTTATTTTACTCACTGACATGAGGTTTGTACGTAAGTCAGGTACATGTAGTGTATTATTTAGTGTCATAATTTTTAAGTTTTCATCTCTAGTTATAGCTATTTTAACTGTACCTTTACCTTGAATTTTTGTCGATTCATTATTTGCGAGGTTTACTTTTCCATCAGAAATGGGTTCTCGAGACGTGAACGCTTCATCCTCGTTGCACATGTGGGAGCTGCATCCACTGTCCAAGCACCATACTCTGGAGTTGGTTTTCAAAGCGAATTCTTCAGTGAATAAGCTGTTGTCCCTTTCTTCTACTTTTCTTGCCTTTGGTCTGTAATAGCAGGAAGATGGTTTATGACCTCGCCTACTACAGTACGGGCAATTTCGGTTATCGATTTGCGGCCTATAAGCAGTCCATTCCCTATTCTGATAGTTTTGTTTTTCGTGGTTTTGTCGTTTTTCTGTATGTAATCTATTTTGATAGTTTTCTTCGCCTTTAGAAGAATGTAGTCTATAATTATTATTACCCCTCGCTGTCATTGCCTCTAAATTCCAACTATTATCTATTCTAGCATCCCCTTGTTCCATTATTTTTATTTTCAATATTTCAGGATCTGGCAGTTCATCTCGCGATTCAATGGCACATCTGAAGTTGTTATAACTATCTGGGAGGCTATAAAGAAGTATTACAGATAACATATCAGGGTGTATTGTAACTTCCATCATTTTTAATTTATCTACTGCGTCAAAAAACTTTGCAAGATGATCCCTAACGTTGCCATCCTCTTTCATTCGATATAAAATTAATTGTTTTAATAAGGTGGCTTTTCTAGCAGGACCTTTGGATTGGTAAATACTTTCTAATTTCAACCATAATTCTCTAGATGTTATACAATCTTTTACTTGTTTAATCTCCGAAGGTGATATTGCTAAAATGATGTCCGCTCGTGCCTTCAAGTCGGTGTCATCCCATTCTTCTGCTGCTTTGATGGTGTCTTGATTTCCTTCAGTGACGACTGGACGTTTTTTTCTTCCATTGACATATCCGAGCACATCATTCTTGACAAGCAGGGCTTCCATTTGGACTTTCCAAGTGTCAAAGTTGTCTTTATTTAGCGTTTCAATTTTCACGCTCATGGTTGGTACTTGATTTATATTTGTACCTATTTATTTTTTACTACTTTTCAGTGGAAGCTCGCTAGGAGCATAACCTCTTGTAAATATGTGATTTTTAGTGAATTTTACTTTAGCAGAGTTAGTTATTTTTATAAGTGAAATTAGCACAACTATCTTTGATAGATTTTAGAGGCGAAGTCATTTTATTTGTTGACAACACAACATAATAATCAACATGTGAATATAACACATTTAACTAAATAAATTTATATTGGAGTGTCAGTTTGTATAAACAACAGATTTCCTCGCGTCAATAATTTGAAACCAACACTTTGAGTTAAAAGTTGTATAAATACAAAATTAATTGTTCTTTTTTTTCCATTCCCCCTCTTCCATCTTGAAATTCGGAACTCGTTTTTTTACTAAGGGAGTGCCTACTTGATGGTATGTATTCTTGAGATGCGAGCTTACGAGAATCCAGACCACCAAACTAGGGCGGATTATGCTCAACCTTTTTGTCAAATTGAATAGGTTGGTTTTGCAATTGTCCCTAAGAACTTTAGATTACCTCTTAAACTACGGGAGTTTTACGAAAATTTGGACATTGAGGTACAACCTCTTTCTCCTTGATTTTTTCTGTTCAGTTTTTAGACTAGCATATAGATCAAAAAGAATTAATGACTAAGGAACGACCTAAAAAACGAAAGGCTGATGGATTCTTTGTTGTACCAAAACATTGAAAATAATATGATAATTCCCTCTGAATCCCAGATGAATTTTGTTAGGCTGATCGAAGTTTTGATTTGGCCGTATTACCTATATAGGGTGCGGCAGAGAGTACGGACGGTTTTAAAAAAATCATAAAATAGTGAATTTTTACTGAAAAACAAATTTATTGATGCAATCAGGTTCGCAAGGAAATAGCATTTGAGACAGTCAAGTGTGAAAAATCACATCAGGCATGTGGTGGCCGAAATTGTTGATGCAGTGCTGGAGGCGTTCTTGGAAGTTCGCGTAGACTCTCTCCAACATAGCTCTCTCAACTTGGGCGACTTCCACGCGAATTGCGTCCTTCAATTCGTCCAGAGTTCGGGGCTTGTTCTCGTATACTCTAGCCTTGAGGTGTCCCCATAAGAAAAAATCGCATATGGATAAATCTGGGGACCGAGGAGGCCAATGAACATCGCCAAACCTGGAAATAAGGCGACCAGGGAAGAGAGGGCGAATAACGTCCATTGATGCTCTGGCTGTGTGGGCGGTCGCCTCATCCTACTGGAAACACCAGGACTGGTTCCAACCATCGGGTTGGAACATGTCGCCGTCGTAATTCAGGGAAAAAGAAGTTGGTGATAATTTCCACGAAACGCTCTAAGTTCACGGTAACAGCACGACCATTACCATATTCGAAGAGTAAGGACCAATGATGCAAGGGCCAATGCGATTTTTTCTTATGGGGACACCTCAAGGCTAGAGTATACGAGAACAAGCCCCGAATTCTGGACGAATTGAAGGACGCCATTCGCGTGTAAGTCGCCCAAGTTGAGAAAGCTATGTTGGAGAGAGTCTATGCAAACTTCCAAGAACACCTCGAGCACTGCATCAACATGTGCATGTGGCTACCACATGCCTGATGTGATTTTTCACACTTGACTGTGTCAAATGCTATTTCCTCGCGAACCTGATTGCATCAATAAATTTGTTTTTGAGTAAAAATGGACTATTTTATGATGTTTTTGAAACCGTCCGTCCTCTCTGCCGCACCCTGTAGAAACTCAGTAGTACCGAAGTGTTCGTTTGCTATTATTGCTTATGATTCTTATTTGGAACGTAGTAGGTAGGTATGACGGTGTGCTATATATTATTGAATTCTCGTAAAAAATGAAGGTAATTCAATGGATCCAAAAATTTTAAAATACATGTTTTCTAAAAAACATTTCATGAAATTTCAATTTTGTAAGTAGTGCATTTTCTACACGTTACACACGACTTACTTCCAGGATAAACCGCTAACTGAGGGAGGAAAGTCTCAGGTAGAGATACCAAGCTGTTAGCGGTATCTTTCAGTTGAAAGTGCGTTGATAAACAGCTAACGAGAGGTTATCCGAGGCCGGCAGTAACTTAGACTTTGCCTGATTGATAAACGGCCCCTTATTAGAAGCTAGTTATTATACGTTCCTATATTAGTGATAGTAACTCATTCCTATATCATTTGCAGAGGCCCCGAAAAAACCTTCACCGGTGAAAAAGCCAGTTCCTCAAAAGAAAAAGGAGGAGTCATCCAGCGAAGAAGAATCATCCGAGGAAGAAGCTCCAAAACCAAAAGGTACTGTTTCCATGTCGTAAATTTCTCCAGTGCTGTATATAATTGAAATGAATTGAGGGTTAGCGATGGTTGGTCAATTAATATTAGAGAGTTCTTGGTTACCACGGTGTCTTAATACGGTGTACGTGAATCTAGGGAAAATGAAAATGTTGCTAACAACAATGGCTGTTACTACGGTGCATGCTTGGCATTTCATACGTCATAAAACGTCTTCTGTTATCAAACATTTATAACCTGACACATTCGAAATCCAATTTTTCCGAAATCTACACTTCATCCAACTTTTGGAATTTCCATCATCGCGTTGTTTTATTGTTTTTTACTTTATTATCGCATTTTTCTACTGTTTTGTTTTCAAATCTGTTTCGAAAATCTGTTTATCGAAATGGAACGGGAAGTCTCCGATTTCATACAATTATACCACGCCGGTTTAATTCGGGAAGACGAGCTCGGCGATCGGTACTTACCTACCAGAAAATTGAACGATACAGAACTGGGTATATAACTAATAAATAAATCGTAGAACAACAATTCACTTTGTCACTGCTTCGCGTAGCTTAACAGCAAGATGAATAAATATGAATAATAAACACCTACTGTTCACTTCATATTCAAGTATATTCAAACTTACCTACTTTAAGAAGATGTTGAATATGAATGTAAATTTGAACTAAACACTCTTATCACTGAAACCTTCCTCGAGTTTATTACTTTTCCCGCGATTGGTTAAAGACGTATTAGTGAGGACGTACTAAGACTCGCTCTTGCATTGTCAATCAAACGGTCCCATTGTCACGTCGTCCATCTCTACGAATTCGTCAGCTGTCACTTGTTTCCAGATCAGCTGATCATGGCTCACGGGCACCGTGTGAAGTAAGAAGGTAGTAACCAGGAACTCTCTATTGACTATATGAGTGGGGAAAACGTTTGCGTTTTGCGTCTTAGTAAAAATAACCTATCATTTTTCTTCCTGGCTAATTTGCTGAATCTTGTGGAAAAGAAAAATTTGCATAAAACCTCAAAAATGGAGTAAAATGCCACCAACTGCATATTTTTATCTCAATCCGTCCTCGAGATATGATTTTATAACGGTATTTAAACCGTATTTTTTCCTCTTAAACCTGAATTTCTCCACCTTAATTCGTTTAATTTCAGCTTTTGACCACATTTTCGGATTCAGCGTTAAATTTTCTGTAGGTAAGCGTGGAGCAATTTAGTTCAGGAAAATTCCCATCTACAGACCACAACAGTATAACTCAAACAAACATTTTGGAAAAATAAAATTTCTGAAAATCTTCAAGACCTTCAGTGCCGGGACCCCCAATTGTGTCATACCCACCAACCTGAAAATTTTTTGGGCAAATAATTGGACATAGGTGCACTATTTCCACTTGGGAATAAGTCCTAAAGTCATTCCATACGAAAAATACTATTTCTACCATAAATTTGAGGAGGGGTTCTTAAGCACCCGCCCGCTTGGTCCCTCTGCAGATAGGCAACGCTGGGAGCACCGCTGTTGCACGGGTTCCGTTATTGTCCCGTCCCTCCCTGAACACTTAGCTCTTTTGACCAAAATGTAACCTTTGGGCTACCTGGTAACATACCAAACTGTTGAGCATTGACTTTGAATTGAACGGACATGAGTTCATTCTTCCAATAGAAAAAACGCTGCTAATTATTTCACAAAGGTTTATTATTTTTTCAATTGAGTATGATCGTAGTTTTAGTTGGCTAGCGTACGTCATAAGGCCCGTCCAGACTCCTCGGCGTGTCCTACTTCGAGTTGCCACAACCTATACTTCTATAATTATGTACGCATGTTTATATTTCTCGATTTGAGCTCCTATCTATTCAAATAGTTATTGCCTTAATAATATCATTATCTAAGTACGTACGAAAAGTCGAGAGGATATGTTATTAAATATGCGTAGGAAAAGCTTTGGTATTAACACACAAATATGACCTTGAAAAAAACATATTCATGCCTCGAACGAACGAACGCCGGCGCCGTACCCACCACAAGCCGCGGCGCCGCCGCCTCCTCTCACTCCACCCCACCGCTCCCCCCCCCCCCCGCTCACCAACCCCCCCCCACCCCCCCCCTCCCCCTCTTCACCCACCGTGACCCCCTTCCAAGCGTGCCAAGCGTGCTCGCGTTGAAAAAGACACGTTTTTGCCCGTTGTTGGCCCATAGTATCTATGCGAGTAAAGCGATCGGGATGGTTAAACGTTAGGACCAACTAGACCCCAAATAGAGTCTATGTGCGAAAGAACGGTTTTTTAAGTCAATTCTTAGGCCTTTTATGGCCCGGACGGCGAACGGCGGACTGACATTTCAAATTTGGATTCTACGCACCTTGAAACGTAAAGTGACAAAGTTTGAGGGGGGGTTATAAAAATTTTTTGCTACACGATCACATAGGCTTATTATTGGAAATAATAAACCAAAATCTACCAACGCTGTATTTCCAATGGTTGACGGCGTCGGATCCATTTCTCAGCAAAAGACATGAGAGTTGCATGAACTTGAAAAAAACTAGACTTATCTGTACGAAATGAATAAATGTTGTAGAGCATTCTGAACAAAAAACTTGAAAATACTTTCCAAAAAACGTGAGAATGCTTGAGTTAACGAAATGACGTTAATTTTTTTCAAATTTCAAGCTGACAAACGGTCCTGGCTGTACAGGGTGACAGCTAAAGTCGTACTTAATTGGTTTATGAAGAGAAACACCAGCTTCAAGTGTTGGGGTGGGGGAGCAATGGACGGTAGGTATAAAGGTTGAGGCTTAAGTACCCTCCCGTGTGGCACAAATGCACAAGCGCCCACACGCACTGGAAGTGTTGAAACGTTTTAACTCTTCCAACAGTTCCAGAAAGCTGGCAAATCTCATTAAAACTGCTTCATTTGATACTCTTTTCAATGGTGTAGTCAATTTTACTTTTACTCTACTATTTAGGGGAGAAAAGCTTGTTTTGGTGTTTTAGAAGTTTTGAGTGACCTCACCTTGCCATTGCTCATGCCAGATGGAATTAATTAGCCTCATGTTGCATGAGGGAGATTTGATCCTCAATCAGTGCGCTCCGAATCACGATCGCAACGCCACTTTTGCCCCAAAATAGACGCCATTTGCCATTCCGTTTCCTGCCATGATCGACCATTTCGCCACATCGATGACGTTACGGATTTCTCCCACTCTTCGCCTACCCTTTGTAACGGCCCAAAAAATATTTGATACCTCGACAGGAGTTCGAACTCGCGTCGTCACAACTACGAGAAATTATTATTAATTTCCCGGAGTTGCAACGCTCTAACGACCAGAGCTAAGAGGCCAGGGTGACCAAACCTCCTTCGACTGTAGAGTTATTTTCCCGAGCGTAACATTTCCCCGGAGTCAAATACCAGCCGTCTCGGCTGGTTTGGGGTCGGACAAATGACGAAGTGAAACTGCAGGCCGCTGGCTCAGCAGATGCTCGCTGGAACAAGTCAGCAGTCGAGCGAGGTCATTGTCGCGGTGTGTTTTGACTCAAGTGAATGAGGAAATGAAAGGCATAACAACAGGAAATGTGATGTTTACAGTCTTTTGGCTCGAGAGGGATTTAATTAATTATTGTTTCGTATGATTTCGGGTCCTATTTCGGCTGCGCCACTGTAACGGCCCAAAAATATTTGATACCTCGACAGGAGTTCGAACTCGCGTCGTCACAACTACGAGAAATTATTATTAATTTCCCGGAGTTGCAACGCTCTAACGACCAGAGCTAAGAGGCCAGGGTGACCAAACCTCCTTCGACTGTAGAGTTATTTTCCCGGAGCGTAACACCTTAAATATGGCGTGTGAAATCTTCCATCTTCGACCCATGTCTGGAGCTTGGCACTTCGACAGAAATTGTTCACCATTCGTTTGAAAGCTCTCGATTTATCACGCATTTCTCTCGTAGGTACTTGCTCTTGGTATTTACGTCGCCATTTTATATTTAAAAATGTAAGTAATGGATGTAGTAAACAATGCTGCTTGTTTTGTTGTTATTAGTTTCTGCGTTAGAAATCAGTCCGAGAAAACGCCAAAATGAAGCCGTGGGTAGAGATAATTGCTTTATTACAAGAGTTTATTGAAATCATTGAAACTGTTACAATTGTGATGAAAATTATTGTTTTGAATATTATTCGTCAAAATTATTTGTTCAAAATAGAATCCAACATATTAATGTTCATTCTTGAACTAAAGCATAAAATGTCCCAATGAGTTGCAGACTCGTATGCACCACAAAGTCGAAATGTGTAAGATAACGTAGGTACGTACATTAATATACATTACAATAATTGGAGCCGTTTATTGAGTAAGTACCTGTAGCGAATAATGTTGGTATAAACCCCTTCATGGTAGTCCGTTTTGGCTCATTATGTATTTAGTATGATTAGTATTACAGAAAAGCAAATTGTCTACCTACTAAGGTCTTCATAATCGAAAATTTCTAGTTATTCCCAAAAATCAAGAACCCTGAAAATAGGATGATATCTACGTACGCGTTTCGTGATTACCAATAGAGATGTACTACCTACCTATCCAAAATGTGCTTTAAAAAATCGTTTTAAATTCGTATAGTTGAATAGTAGGTAGGTTCCTAGTTGAATATATCAATATTTAGTAATATATGGACCAATTCTATAAATTTCATTTTATACATTGAAGCTCAACCCTTTGTCTGAAAAAAAGAAATTAAGTACCTACTTGGGTAGGCAGGTACTAAAACTCTAAAACTAAAAGATCACTGTTTAAATAAAAGCGCGGGATGCGATAAATGCACGGGATGGGAGGCCGAGGGGAGAAGGAACTACCACCCCTCCGTGACGTCATCGTTGTGAGGGGAAGTGCCTTAACTGGATTTAACTGAAGTGGCGAAAGTGGCGTTGTGATCGTGATTCGGAACGCACTGAATGCGTTGCGTATTGGCAACATATTGATGGAGTTGTCGCCAATGACTCTCCTTGCAAGGGCATCTGCACACTCATTGCCATGAATACCCACCATGGCTCAGTACCCACATGTAGTATTCTATAAAAATTGTCTTGTTATTCTCCAGCCAAACCAGTTGCTGCCGCTCCCGCGAAGGCTGCCGAAAGTAGCTCTGAAGAAGACAGTGATGATGATGATGAGGACGAAAAACCAGCTACACAGTCTGTCAAACAAGCTGTCAAAAGGAAGCCAGCTGAAGACGAAGGACCAGCTGTAAGTTCCGTTTTACAACTTTGAACCTTATTTTATTTTATTCTTGCCGTGATAATGTATTTCAACTAGACCTATATTATAAGTCTATTCATTTTTTTAAAATTATTAGTCAATTATTTCAACTAGACTTAAATTATATGTCATTCATATGGTTTTGGTGGCGATTACGTTTCAGTATTCCTTGGTTGTTAACATGTTTCTGAAATATGAATTTTCACTGGTTTCTGAGTTTTTATACAGAGTAAACCGGTGGTGTCGACAATCCTTTCGTGTTTATAAAATTTTGATTCACTATTCTACTATCGCTATTGACATTCTGTTACTGCATAGGAAGCATCAACGCAGCAACCCAACAGTACGAAATCCATTTAATTTATCATATAAATATTTTACTTTCGTGATTTGAAAATTGTTTCTCGATTAACGAATGATACAGTTTCACGTTAAGTATGAGGGGGAAAACTGAAAGCCGATAATTTTAGGAAGTTTAATTGACACCATTAAAATTAGAATTGGTTATACAAAATGAAAAGTACTCGTTGATTTTGAGTGATTAAAATGTCTTTTTTGACCCAAATATTCATTGTCTCATGTATCTCCATTCACTTTTATTTTTGAAAGTCCAAGAAGTATTGAGAGCTCTGTTAAAATAACAATATTTGAATATAATTTTAAAATAATGGGAGTGTCTGAAAACTGAAACCAAGAAACTACGCCACCAGCGGACTTGATGATGTTCAAAAGCATACGGTCGGACCCCATACTACCACCAAGCCCATCCCTAACTCGGGCGCTAAGTACAGTTGTTGAACAGAGTTAATCAAGATCCTCCATAGCCCATCGGATAGCGATTCTGCCTGTGGTGTGAGAGGTCTCGGATTTAAACCAAACTCGGCACTAATTAATCGCATAGGTAATATTTCAATTTCGGAAACATATTTTTAATCTTATTTCTGGTCTATTTGTTCAAATCATCTGTACTTCACTAAAAGGATTGATTTAGGATATTTTGTTTGTATTTTTGCTTCCTCACAACTGAATTTAGGGAAAAGCTTGTGTTTGTGATTGAAGTCGAAAAATTTGTTGTCCTCCAAAATCAAAATTTCCACTGCCTTTGCAAGGAGTTCTATTTGAAGGTCTACAGTCCACCATATTAACAGATTCCGGTTATCGCCTGGTTGTGCACTACAACCTTACGGAACTTCTCCAAACAGCAAAAGAACTGAAAGAGGTAACTCCGGTACTCATATGGGTTCTTATGACCTCATGGAGGAAACCAAACTACTCCAAACTAGAATAGAAGAATATGTACTTGAGCTGGAGTACGTTCGACACTCTGACCAGCTGAATCCCAGCGAAGCCAAGTAGGACTTTAATCTAATCCTGACTGCGCTTCTTCATGTTGAGCTTCTGGAGTAGCCAACAGTTTTGGTTCCTCCCACCACATGTCCTCATCTTCAAGATATGTGAGGGGCATCAGATCTCGTGATTAAGCTACTTGTCTCCTTATGTTACTTTCTGATAAGGGTGAACTTTGTTCTGGTATAGGAGTTTCATTCAATTGAGTTGAAGGAGCTTTCCTTCAGGGGATCTCCCCCTTACTGTTTGAGGCAGGAGAGTGTTTTCCTTCTGATGGATCCCTTCTCTCGGTTAATATGTACCCTCTTTGGTTTTCCTCTAACAATGATTATCTCGTTTAGTTTCGAGGGAACCTCAGTGATGATTTTGCGTTTCAGAGCTTTCTGATTATTTTGGTTCTCTGTCTATCTGTCTGTGGTAAATCCTTGTCACGCCCAAAACTATACCAAGTTTCAGTCCGACTCCAATTAAATTTTCAGGGATTGTGCGGGTTAGCTCCGAGACGGTCCCCTATAATTTCCAGTGCCATCGAATCAACAGTAGCCTGTGTGCAAGCGCAACGTGCATTTCTCATATCGTCGATTTCTCACATCTTTCTCACATGATCTGTGTTAAATGACTCTAAGGGTGGTTGTAGACGAGCTTACACTAGTTTGGGCGAATCCGAGTATTTACAGTAACACTACTTTTCCTGCAATATAATAATTACTTAATATAATAATTAGTGGTCTGTGGATAACGGTCGGTGGGGAAGGGGGGGGGGGGGCAGATGGGACGATAACACAAAAGGTCCTATATATTTACATAAAGAATTGATTCCTGAAGCTCATTCAGTGGAATGACCGAATACGTGTCAACTTATTTTGATTCTGCAAGTTAGTTTCACTCTCAGGAGAATGAGCTGGTGGCTTTTCTCAGTTTCCAGACACTCCTAAAATAATCTAGCCAAGTCAACAAACGTACTTATAGCACACGAATCAGCTTTTTTAAAAATGTGGACATTTTATGAATCAATATTTATTCTGTTTCGTTAATTTTTATTTGGTTTTCGTTGGTTTGCATTGAGTAAATTCGCAATGCTTGAATTCGTTTGCAAAACTTAATGAAATGAATGAGTAGGTAAATAGACATTTTTGCACTGGATCAACACTTGTGAAATTCCCTGTATAGTAACATTTACTCATCACAAGATTCATTCAAGGGTTGAGAATATTTAAAAAACAAACAAAAAAAACAAAAAAAACCGGGTTTCTATAGGGTTCTTCTGTGTTTTATTTAGTTGTATTAAACGTATTGTTATTATTTACATCTTGGAACATCTAGTTACGGTTTTATGGCTTTCTTCCATCATGAAATTATCAAAATATAGCATGTCAAAACCTAACAGGCATTTTGAGCAGCACCCGAAAGTCTGCGCTCTCTTAAGGCTGGGATTAGTAGTTGTGGTTGTACTGAAACAGTCGTGTAACGAGCAAATTGACAAAATTAGGCAATGGTTGCCATTTCCTGGGTTTACTAAATGCTTTGCACTTTTCGTTCTTTCTTTTGAAGTGTGAACGAATATTATACTTTGTACGGTACCTATTATGGTTTATTACAGTTTCGACTATTGGACATCGTGAATTTGAAATGTACATCTTCATTTCGTATGCTGAAAAAGGTATTGAAGACGACATCACGTAGACATAACATGACTGTACCTCTTCAATCAACACTTCTACACCCTGATTAGTAGATATAACATGACTGTACCTTTTAAAATCAACACTTCTACACCCTGATTAGTTTCACATACTATGCCTTAATTATGAAGAATAATATCAGTTAAGAAGATAGCAATTTCATACGAATCGTTTACTTTTCAATTGTTTTTGCCAAATAAAGATACACTCCCCAGCACACTCACTCAACACTCACACTTCTCACTCTTGGATTATGACGAAACTGGTTAATTGTGAATCGGACGTTATTCAAATGCGCTACATCATTGATTATATTGAACAAAATATAAGATATTGGATATCTTATTCTACCATAGGAGTCTAGTATTATACAGGGTGTTTCAAAAAGAATGTCTGCGTTTAAAAGAGCTGTATTAATAAGAATATAAATGCAAAAACAGTTTTAGTAAATTTTACTCTTTTCCCATATTTTCTAAAGTTGTTTAATATGCCCCCCACGAGTAACTCTCACAATATCCAATCGATATTTAAATTCTTCCTAAACTCTCTTTAACATATCAGGAGTGACAGTTTGAAATGCAGCAGTAATCTTTACCTTGATTTCTTCCACATTCTTAGGCATTGGCGGAGTAAAATGCACTCTTTCTCATAGCCCCATACAAAAAATCGCAAGGTGTAATGCCTGGTGATCTGGGAGGCCTGTGGATAAGTGAGAGATCCCTATCTCCCGACTGGTCGATCCACCTTTGAGGGAGAGTCTCATTCAGAAAATGCCGCACTGCAAGGGACCAGTGAGGGGGGGTGCACCATCTTGTTGAAAAATGAAGTTTTCTGCGTTATCCTCTTGCAACTGAGGAAACAACCAATCTTGGAGCATTTGTAGGTAGGAAGCCCCTGTCGCTGTGTTTCCATAAAAAAAGAAAGGTCCATAAAGTTTCCTCCTGGAAACAGCGCAAAACACGTTGACTTTTGGAGAGTCGCGCTCATGTTCGAGTGTTGCATGTGGGTTCTCTAACCCTCAAATTCGTACATTATGACGATTGACTTTCCCGGTCAAGTGGAAAGTTGCTTCGTCGCTAAAGATAATTCTCGAACAGAAGTGATTATCCATGTCCGAAGTTTGGAGAATGGTTGTTGCAAATTCCAATCGTCGTGTCTTATCTCCTCGTCGAAGACATCTGGTATCACGAAACTGGTGAAACCATCGTCGAATGTTGTTGTCACTTGGAGGATTAATTCCGTATTGTTGACGAAATGCTCATTTCATTGTAATTAACGACAACGACTGACGACAATTGCTAGTGAAACTAACAACAAAAATGTAATAACATTGCTTTGATAAGTGACTACCAAATGAAACTAGATAACTTCCTATTCAATCCGATAGGTGGCAGACCATTCCCCGTTGCATGGTTGTACAGCAATAGAGCTCCCAAACTCCGATATTCTTTTTGAAACACCCTGTATATTGGGAATCAAATTCAAAAGGTGGAGGAAGATATCTGCCCTTTGTTTTTTATCTAGAGTTAATTTATAGCATAAGTTATCAAGGCCTTTAAAGATGAACTTTTCTGCGATATAATCTTTCAGTTTCTGGTTTGTAGGTATCAACTTGATATTCTATTAAATTAAAGAGGATATTATTGTGGAGGGATCCCCCTAAAAGTTGCTAGTCTCTTGACCTCACGACATGAAAGTTGGATTTGTTTTCTTGCCACATTTCATTGTGATTTTATGTACTGTCATGGTGGGATCAGCTGACACATGAAAATTG